>PVKC010006679.1:0-30712 GCA_004027635.1 Crocidura indochinensis
AACCCCAAAAAAATTGCTCCTGGCAGGCTCAGGGGACCATATGGATTCAACCTACCAATCTTCTGCATGAAAGGCAAATGCTTTACCTCCATGCTATCTCTCCGGCCCGAAGCACATTTTCCATTCAAGTCCAGGTAAAACAGAAAGCCTATCTTTGAGGGCAGTGAATTAAGCCCTTATTTTGGTGGAAGAGGCACATACCCCCTGCACAGTGGTGTCCTTGCAATGATGATCAATAAGTATCTGAACTTAATCCAAGTTCTTAGTCCAGGCAGAAGTCCATATGAGGTCTGAAATTGATATACCAAGTATGGCCGACTTTTTATAGATGGCAGCTTAAGTCACAAACTAAAACAAAATGTTTAAGGCAGAGAACTTCCCTGTGTAAACAAACAACTTGAGGGTCCATCAAAAATGAATAGAACCTCCTTTTAAACCTAGTATTTTTGCCTATCATGCACCCACGCAAAAAACCCTGAGAACAAACAAAAATATCATTTAGGAAATTATAGACAACAATATCTAACCCACTAACCTAAAGATAAGATAGCAAAACCCTAATGCAACATCGATTCCTAAGATTAAAAACTAAAATGGAAAAACATTAGTTACAATAGTCAAAAGAAGTGTAGTATCAAATTCAAAATTACAATTATAAGAAAATTACAAAAGGTGAAATTTCTAGAGTCCAATGTCAATCTGTAAAGATGAGATGTCTGGAACTCTAAAAGACTGGCCAAAGACACTTGATGAGTCTGGAAATGTTTACATACACAACACTGATAAGCTTTCATAAGTATAAGACATTCTCTTTTATCATCAGGTCTTTTAAATCTGCCATTATAAATGCATATTTGTGACATATTTGCAGAGCCACTTGGCCTGGGATGGCAGAGAAAGGTCCCCTGCCATGTGTCCACCATCATCCAAGCCCATCTTAAGGGCTGTAAATCTAAACATATTTATCATGAGTTTGTTGAATAAATTTCTCCCAAAACTATGTAAGATATAAAATATAAAATAAAAATCATGGGCTTGGAGTAATAATGGGTGAGACTTTCATCAATGACATAATTCTACCAAACGCATCTCTTGGCTTCATTATATCTCAAGGATTCATTACCGTAGGGGACCCTTCCCTACCTGTCAATTTGTCTGCTTCACTTCAAAGCATACAGTAGACTATTTTTGTGATAACATAGCTGCATCATACCTTTTATTTCAGAAAATAAACCAATTTAGCAGTTTGATAAAACTTTAGGAGTAAATGCCTTTAGGAGTTTATTAATAAACCTTTCAATCTCTTCAAAGTTGAGTGGATAAGCCATTCTATGTTGTGAAGTGGACCAAACAATGATATCTAGCAGATTACACAAAATTTTCATTATTTTTTTCAGATAGACAAGAATCTTAAATACAAATATAAAAGAATGTTAATGACCCTTGGGTGACAATTTAGTAATATGTTTGATTTTATAAAAACTGATGTACACTTCTTTAATCTTTATTAGCACACCTTGATTACAAATATGATACAAATAGTTGGGTTTCAGTCATGTAAAGAACACTTCCCTTCACCAGTGCAACGTTCCCATCACCAATGTTCTAATTTTCCCTCTTCCCCACTCCACCCCCACCTTCACTTGAGACAGTCTTTCTACTTCCCTCTCTCATTCACATTGTCATGATAGTTCTCAACGTAGTTATTTCTCAAAATGCACTCACCAAACTTTGTGGTGAGCTTTATGTTATGAGCTGAACTTTCCAGCCTTCCTTTCTGTCTTGAGAATTATTGCAAAAATTTATTTTATTTTTTTAAACCCATAGATGAGTGAGACTATTCTATATCTACCTCTCTCCGTCTAGCATATTTCACTCTGAATAATGGATTCAATGTACATTCATGTATAGGAAAAATTCATGACTTCATCTTTCCTGATGGTTGCATAATATTCCACTGTATATATGTACCATAGTTTCTTTAGCCATTCATCTGTTGAAGGGCATTTGGTTGTTTTCAGAGTCTGGCTACTGTAAATAGTGCTGCAATGAATATAGGTGTGAGGAAGGAATTTTTGTATTGTATTTTTGAGTTCCTAGGGTATATCCGTAGGAGTGGTATAGCTGGATCATATGGGAGATCAATTTCCAATTTTTGGAGGAATCTCCATATTGTTTTCCATAAAGGTTGGACTAGATGGCATTACCACCAGCAGTGAATAAGAGTTCCTTTATCTCTACACCCTGCCAGCACTGCTTGTTCTCATTCTTTGTGATGTGTGGCTATCTCTGTGGTGTGAGATTGTACCTCATAGTTGTTTTGATTTGCATCTCCCTGATGATTCGTAATGTGGAGCATTTTTTATGTGCCTTTTGGCCATTTGTATTCTTTGTCAATTTGTCTGTTCATTTCTTCTCCCCATTTTTGAATGAGTTTAGATGTTTTTTTTCTTGTAAAGTTCTGTCAGAGCCTTGATTATTTTGGATATTAGTCCCTTATGTATTGGGTATTGAGTGAATAGTTTCTCCCACTCAGTGTGGGTAGCTCTTGTATCCTGGGCACAATTTCCTTTGAGGTGCAGAAGCTTCTCAGCTTACTATATTCCCATCTATTTATATCTGCTTCCACTTGTTCAGAGAGTGCTGTTTTTTTCCTTAAAGATGCCTTTAGTCTCAATGTCATGGAATGTTTTACCTACGTGTTGTTCTATATACCTTAGGATTTCAGATTTGTTATCTAGGTCTTTAATCTATTTGGATTTTACCTTTGTACATGGTATTAACTGGGGGTCTGAATTTACGTTTTGCAAGTGGCTAACCAGTTGTTCCAATACCACTTGTTGAAGAGGCTTTCCTTGCTCCATTTAGAATTTCTTGCTCTTTTATCAAAAACTAGGTGATTGCATATCTGGGGAACATTTTCTGAGTACTCAATCCTATTCCACTGATCTGATGGTCTGTCTTTATTCAAACACCAGGCTATATTGATAACTATTGCTTTGTAATTCAGTTTAAAGTTGTAGAAAGTAATGCCTCCCATATTCCCTTTTCCAAGGAATGCTTTAGCTATTCAATGGTGTTTATTGTTCCAAATGAATATTTGAAGTGTTTAATCCACTTCTTCTGTTTTCTTTGATTTCCATGAGGATCCTCTATATTTCTATTCTAAACTCCTATCTGAGAGATTAATCAGGTGGTTGGTACTTTTGGGGTCATCAGAGCTATCATCTTTATTTTCTGTGCATGGTGTTTTTCTTCAAGGTTTCCCCATTATCATGCTGTAGTGTGATTTTTTTTCTAATTGTTATGGTGGGATTCATTTGTTAGAAAGAGTGCACAGTGTGCTTTTCTGGAGCCTCTAGAAGACAATTTTTCTGGGCCCTCTTGACCCTCTCAGGAGAGTTACAGCAGACAGAAGAGTAGAGAAACACACAAAGGCAACAGGTCCTTTCAGTCTCTCATATTTGGTACTCTCACAGCAGGGGCCGACCCCTTCCACCTGCCTTCACAGACCAAAGAATCTACCTTCCGGCTGGGGCACCTCTGGTAGCCAGTCTTCATTCACTCAGTCTTTCTTGGTCTTTCTATTTGGGCATCTCTATGAGACAGTTTTTACTGGGCCCTTCTTGGCCCTCTCAGGAGAGTTTCAGGTGACAGAAGAGTAGAGAAACACACAAAGGCGACAGGTCCTGTTAGTCTCTCCCAGTTGGTAGTCTCAAAGCAGGAGCAGACCCCTCCCACCTGCCTTCACAGATCAAATGATATACCTTTTTGCAGGGGCACCTTTGGTAGTCGGTTTTCACTCAGGCACCTTACCTCCAGCGCCACCGCCCGGCCCCACTTTATGTGTATTGCAATAATAATGTTGGTTTCTTCCATGAAATAAAGGCTTTATTAAAAAAAAAAAGGTGAGTGGGGAGTTGGGAAAAAAGTGAATATTTAAATTTGTGTTTAGAGTAACTGTAGAAAAATTTAATCTAATAAATTCTATTAAAATAAAACGTATTTCATTTGAAATTAAAATATTTGCCTTGATTATAGAAATTAAAAATTCACATTCTTCAGATAGTGGAGAGATCTTGACAAACTAGAGTTAGTTCTTCTTGGTGTAATTGCGTTGAAAGTGTAAAGCAATCATTTTTTTAGCAATCATATTTTTTCACCATTGCACTACTGTCGAAATAATGCACTGAAGCATTTATATAACACATTAAGAGTGAAAAATACTCAGCCTTCTAATTTATAACTGAAAATTCAACTTTCTTTTCCAATAGAACCATTAATTTTGAATTCCAAATTAACTCTCTTTCTTGGAAGCTACTATTTATGACTTTTTGTAATATGAAACTATTACATTCCAGAAAAGTGATAGAAGACAATATCTTAGTGCAAACTGGTATTTATTGAGACTACGAGTACTAAAATAAAATATTAAATGTAAACATATAGCACCAAGGTAAAAGAAAAGTTATCTGAGTGTATTCGCCATGTATCACCATGAGGAAGGAAGGTACAAGTCATTGTGTGGGAGGCAATGATTTCTTGGGAGGTTATAAAACCAATAAGGGACTTACAAAAGTCTATCACTCACCCTAAAGTTGCAACATACAGTATGGCAAGACCCACTTTGTAGACATAGGAATTCTAGTGAATTCATTGTTGTCCCAGCATGTTGACAAATACTCCCTCTATTCTTTGGTAGAATCCAATCACGTTCATTAGCCTTATTCATTTATGCAGATGACCCAAAACTTACCTCAACTCTTGATGGTCCTAAAATTCTTCATGACCATATTCTGGGTGCAAATCTATAATTCTAGTGTAATTAAAATTTGCATAATTGCTGATAATTTTCAATGTAGTATCATCATTTTTCCTTATGAGTGTTTCTTCAAAGTCATTGATAATTCAGAGAAAGTCTTTTGCTATAAATTCAATATAACAAGTTACAAAATAATGATTTACAAAAACACAATATAACATTAATTTGTCTAATTGAATTATTTATTAATTTTCAAGTCATTAAGCATGAGTGCATTTGCTAAATAATAAAAGGTTCATTCCAGTAAATGTGTAAGCTCACAGTGATTCTGTAAGACTTATTGAATTTTACCAACATGTTTATTTTTTCTGACCTGAAAACTAATAAATATGTTAATAAAATATATACTTATAGACAAACCATGTTACATTACTTATATAACTCTCTTAAAGCAAAATTATATATGAATGTAATCCTTTCATTAATAATTATCATTGCCAAATTACATTAATTTATTTTTAATAATTTATTACTACATTTTATCTTTATATACTTCAACAATAGGCCCCAAAATGAGAAAATCTCAAAGTATGGGAGAAGGAAAGGAAGTTATACACTCAGGAGAAATTCACAGTCTGACACACAAAACAATGCAATCATAAGAAGAAAAATAATTTAGCTGAAAACTAATAAAATCTCCATAGTCATATTTGAATTAACTTGGGAATGTTATCAGGTAGAGAAAGAAACATTAGTATTTAGTAGTTATATTAAAATTCATTCAGTCATAAAAAGAACATGCTTTAAACAAATCAAAAAGAGAAAACTAATAACTCTGTCTCGATCAGAGAAACTTGATGGCATTATGAAGAAAATCAGAATTTAAATGGCTGCCCTCCCCCATTACTGAACTAACTCACTTTTTAACTTTAGTCTTCGCAAAACTTTTTGTCCTTTTTATATTCTTATTATCTAATCTTCTTTTGTTATATTAAAATAAACAATTATACATTTCAACTTAATATTTTCTTCAGCAAGTTCCCGAAAAAGACATAGGTCAAAGTGTTTTATTTATATTAGAAAGGGAATATCATGTGAATCTACTTTTTCAATATTTTATATGTTCAATATTTCACAGTCAATAACACGATAATAACACTGTGGTCTTGTGTGCTGTTATCTATGAATTTTTTAGCAGTCATAGATGTTGAAGATGAAAAGAAAATTTAGATGTCATTGAATCCATGTCTTTTAAATAAATTGAAGAACTGATACTTGGTCTAATAGAGTATAGGACAAACATACAAATTCTTAATTTGATTTAAATATTGTTGTTGCCAGAAAGTCTGGCAAAAGATATAAAAACAATACAATGCTCTATTGTTCAAAGTTGTTTAAGCATATATTCACCCATCTTTTCAGTACACAAAGTTTACATAAAATAATATTTACACCCTTTTGCTAAATAATCTTCTATTAATTTAGAGATGATGATAGTGTAAAAAGTTCACCATCTTTTATATTAGAAAATTAATGCATGAATTTTCAAGATCACAATTCAGTAACAGAGGTTTAAGTATGTTGTTGAATACTAAAATCTAATGAACTGATTGACTAGAGTGATAGTACATTGTGTAAGGTGCTTGCATCTCATGCAACCAATAAGAATTTAAATTTGGATCTCATAGGGTCCCCAGAATCTGCACAGTGACACCTCAACGCAGACTCAGGAATGAACCTTGAGCACTGCCAGATGTGGCACCAAACCAATAAATAAATAGATCAAGTCAAAAGAACCAAAAATAAATGATTTTGTGTGAAAATGCCAGTTATTAATTTAGGTTAAATATAACGAAGAGAAGAATTAACATTTTAGTAAAAAAAAATGCTAAAGGTAGTTTTGGAATATGTATCGAAAGTTACCATTTTCTAAAAAGAGGAGGGATTGACAGAAATGAGAAGAGAAAAAATTGTTTTAAATGATTGGCGGATTGGTGGTAGGTGAATTCTGAAAATTGATTAGAAGAGGAGTTTAAAAAGTCAATGTTATCTTAATGAAAATAAAAATTTATTTATAGATACAACATATAATAGTATAATATTTTAATAAGAAATATCTGAACAAAATTAACCTCCCTCTCAAAAACTGTAAAAGAGAAAATTATTGATTAGATATGAGCAGCAAAAAAGTTTTTCTTTAAGATAATAGATGATTCTTTAAAAGATCTGCTAGGGCATCAGGCAGGTAGGATAGGAAACCCTAGGTACTTGCCTTATATGTGACTACCCAGGTTAGATACCCAGCACCATACCAGCAGTGAATAGAGACCACAAATACAGGAGTAAACCCTGAACATTGGTATGTTTGGACACCCCAACAAAAGCAATCCAGAACTATTTTTTTACCCCTCCAAAAGAATAAAAATATTTTAAATGGTTTGGAAACAAAAAAAAAATAAGGAAGGAAACATATGCTAAACTACTACCCTAGACAAAAGAGGGCCAGCTGGTATCCTACTATGATGAGTCAACTGATTTTGATGATTCAAATAGCTTAAAACTAAGAACCAAAACCCATATAAACTAGACCAAAAATAAGACATTCTATAAAAAAATTAGAGCACAATTAATAATTAACAGAAATAATAAAGGAATCCATTCTTAAGGAGAAAGCACTCCTTTTAAAATGATTTAAGAATTTACATAATTTTTATAAACTCATGGACAGCCTCTCAGCTGATCTCACTGGGGTCCTTTGGGAAGGCAGGGCAAGATCCTTGTCCTGCTCAGACCCTGGGAGACCACACACAGAACTATCCTACAACTGCCTCCAAGCAGTGATCCATCTTCACAACTCCACTCATCTTTGCAGAGAATCTAAGTTGCCATACATTCCAGGTATTCTGGTTTTGGGGCTGTCATCTCTGGGAACCTTTGAAGAGAGGCCAAGTTATCTCCCCACTGAGTCTCTGTACTTCCAGAGGTCCTGGCAACTAAAAACCACCATTCAGAGTCTTCTGTCTTGTCTGAATGTCATAGATGTATGCAACTTTTGAAAGAGACCCAACAAGCAGGAAATATTCAAGACATACCATCCTCACAGCTGATCAAAGTGGGGCCCTTCAGAAATCCCCTAAGAACCACTAATGTTGCCAGATGAGCTCATCAGCCCAGCAATACAGATCCTCAAATCTGTGGACTGTGGCTTATGGGGTTGTTCGACACCACCATAATTTTCAGAGTAATTTTTCAGTAAGAATACATATGAAATTATCATAAAAACTGCATAACTTTAACAAACAAAATGAACAGAGCACTCAACTGGCAATAAACATCCACCTTAGTAGACCTTGAGACAATCAATGACATAAGGCCCCATTCTGATATGTCATTGATTGTCTCAAGGTCTACTAATATATATATATATATATATATATATTGGCTTTTGGACTACATCCGGCTGTGCTCAGGGGTCACTCCTGGCTATCTGCTCAGAAATAGCTCCTGGCAAGCACGGGGGACCATATGAGATGCTGGGATTCGAACCTACCACCTTAGGTTCTGGATTGGCTGCTTGCAAGGCAAACACCACTGTGCTATCTCTTCGCCCCCCCCCCATTCTGAGATATTATTTTCACAAATTTTCTTTTAAAGCAGCATTTTCCCCCATATAATTTCATTGTCACTTATTTTTACCAAGAACTATTCAGTAAATTATTTGTACCTGCAAAGGGGCAGACCCAAAGGAGTTTGGGAAACTGATCACCAAGGGTGGAAGGAATGTTACATAGGTGATGGGATAGGTAAATATTGAGTGCAAGAAATAACTATTATCAACAACTCTGTAAACAATAATGTCTAATACACTGACACTTAATTTAAAAAAAAGGATCTACATGCTTTAATAGAGACTGTTTCAAAATCACAATAAAATGGGGCTGAAGAGGGAGTCTAACAGAGTTGGTGGTTTTCCTGGGTGTAGACAACCTAGGTTTCATCCTGAGTACAAGTAAAGATTCTTGAGCAGAGAATCAGTTACATAGTCCCTGATGAAACTGAGTTTTCACAAAAAGAAGAAGAAGAAGAAGAAGAAGAAGAAGAAGAAGAAGAAGAAGAAGAAGAAGAAGAAGAAGAAGAAGAAGAAGAAGCAGCAACAACAAAAATCTGAAATCACAAGATAAGTTAAGTGAAATTAGAGACTTGCATATCATGCTTTCATGCTTAAGGCTTACTCCTGGCTCTCTAATCAGGGATCACTTCTGGTGATTCTCAGGAGACCATCTGCCATACTTTTATTCCTATATTATCTCTTTGGCCTTTAAAGGTATGCATGTTTTGTATGCATATATGCCAGTATATAAATATATGCAATCCACATAATTATGTATATAATATATTTAGAACATTATAACAGACTCACAACAAATAGAATTAAATAAAATATTTAAATGAAAAATCTGTACATGTCATTCAATTTTCAATTAAATATCCAGACTAGATATTAATGTAATAACAAAACTTTCAGATCATCTGAAAGCCATTTAGTTATTTTTCTCAGAAACTATGACAAAAAATAGACACAGTGCATCTAGGATTTTGACACATCAGATTTATTTATTTTTTAAACCAATTAACACTCTTTAGAAAAATGCTACCCAAAACTTTAAACTATATAAATTTTAGATATAGCAGAAAATATTTTATATTTTAATTTATACATGCCTACATTCATACATATTTGCATAAACTTTTGCAAAAAGCAGTCAATATCTCTAATATAATTTTAATATATAATAAATATTATTTTCCCTGTAGATACATTTCCCCTTTTTATGTAGCAAATCATATATGTCCTATGTTAATATATAAGGAGACAATTTTCCATACTTTATTTGCATTTATAGAACCATAGTTAAATGTGTATATACAGAGATAATTATTTTTAGTTGTATTTTAATTGAGTACACGTTTTGTGCCTCCTTTATTTTGTTCTCTTCAACAATGCCTCAATGAAATTCCCTAAATCAGCTCATCAGAAACTCATGTTTCCTAATTAAAGGCTTGGATACTGAAACCATATTCTAAAGCTGCATTTAAGGATTACTTTTGTTTTGTTTTATTTTTCAGCAGTTATACTTTATCTTAGCGTTAATTTCTCTATACTTAGATTGCTCAAGAATGCAGTGTTTTGAAAGTCTTATGTGATGGCTTCTATCAAAAATGTTCAATTCTGGGACCGGAGCAGTGGCGCAAGCTGTATGGCATCTGCTGTGCATGCGCTAACCTTGAACGGACCTTAGACGGACCCGCATCCTATATGATCCCCCAAGCCAGGAGAGATTTCTGAGAACATAGACAGGAGTAACCCCTGAGTGTTACCGGGTGTGGTCCCCCCCAAAGAACAACAAAAAAAATTTAATTCTCAGGCCAGAGCAGTGGCACAACAGTAGGGTGTTTGCCTTGCACGTGGCTGACCACTGTTTGATCTCCCAGCATCTCATAAGGTCCCCCAAGCCAGGAGGGTTTCTGAGCGCATAACCAGGAGCAACTCCTGAGCGTCAGAGTGGCACATAAAAAAAATCAAAAAACAAAAAAATGTTCAATTCTCAAAAATTATTCAAATATTTTACTTCTGATTTTCAAAAACAGCCATTTTTTTGGTTTTATGTTTTTATTTTCTTTGAGTTTTTTAATCTATATACTTTCTGCTGAAATTTATATTTTGCTAATCTTTCACTGTTTTTGTTTTGTTTTCTGCTTTCAGTGCTCAGGATTACAGAGCTTGGGAAACTAGGAAGTGTTGGGTATCAAACTTCTGGGTACAAACTTTGTACTCCAGCTGGTTAAAACATTCTTTTTAAATAAAGAATTACTATATTTACAAATAACTACTTTATTTACTTACAAAATTGTTCATCATTGAGTTTCAGACATACAATGTACACCATCTTTTACCATTACACATTGCCAGCCACCAATGTCCTCAGTTTTTGTCCCACAACCATCCCTTGCCTGTCTTTGGGGCAGGCATTTCACTTCTCTGTCTCTGTCTCTCTCTCTCTTTCATTTTTTTACACTGTGTTTTTCACTATTGCTACTGAAGGGGTATCAGGCATATCACTTTATTGCCTTTCAGCACCCAGTTCTTGTCCAGAAAGATCATTCCAAACTCTCATTGCCATAGTGGCCCCTTCTCTATGCTAACTGCATTCACCACGTCTTTGTGGCAAGCTTCCTACCATTGCTGGTCCTTCGGGTCCTCATGTTTCTTGGTTAAGAGATTTTATTGATCCTTCTTTCACTCCTAGTATTGGTATTTTTCCTCCTATTGTAAGCAATCATAACTCAAAGTACATGTTCCTTAATTTGTAAAACACTATTATTATCTACTAATTTTGGAAATTATATTTGATGTAAAATTGTACAATTGAAATTTCTTTTCACTCTGAATAAAAGTATATAATTGGTAAAAAAACAATCTTTCCTATATTATAATTATTGATCTTAGAATTGTATATATTTTCTCTCTGGCAATTTTTAAAGAGGCATACAAGAATTTCTAGATGCTATGAAGACTCATGGAAAGAATTTTAATGCTGTATTTTTTGTATTCTATTTTTATTATTGTCATTATTATTTGTTTTGTTTTGTTTTATGGGCAACTCCTGGTGACCGTCAGGGATTACTCCTAGCTATGTGCTCAGAAATCACTCCTGACTTGGGGGGTCATATGGGATACCAGGTATTGAACCCGGGTTTATTCTTGGTCTACCATATACAAGGCAAACTTCCTACTGTTGCCTATAGCTCTGGTTCCTTATTGTCATTATTATTTGGAAGAATTTTGACCTGTTATCTCCAGTGATAACTGGAGTGATATCAACACTTTCCCCCAGTTCTGTGTTTAGGGGTTATTTCTGCAATGTTATGAGAACCTTATGCCTGGGAGTTAAGTGCACTGAGCTTCATACAAGAAAAGTTCCTCCTCAGTTCTGCTCTCTGAATTCCTAATGTTGAGCTATTTTAAATGCAAAGGAAAATATTGTCATGAATACTGATGTGTGGTAACTGGATAAATGAGTGCATCATTTGTTAGTAAAACACACAGAATATTTACATTGTAATGCACAGTATTAAATGAGATATTTATCTTGACTTAATAGTGCCCAATGTACATACAGCAGAAAAATACTTTTAATAGAGCTGATTCTATTGAGACCATTTGAAGAATTATAAAATAGTTTAAAATATAGCATCTTCTAATGGGCTTTATATCCACAATGAATACATATATTCAAAATGTCAATAGAAAAGCAAAACATTAATTTTTGTTAGGTGATGTTCCTGACACATAAATAGCAAATGCAAGTAAAAGCTTAATTTTCTTTTTTTTCCCTCTGTCTTGTAACTCTTTTTATATTAACATGACACACTTTTTTCTACTCTCCAGACACTTAGAAGATTCATTAGGCCTTAGATAAAATCCATCCAAGAGAAGCTATGTGTTAATGGAGAGAAGTTTGATAAAATCAACCAATAAGATTCATTGCAATACTACAATATTTTTTTTACTTCTCTGGAAGTTTGCATTTCTTTATTTTACATTTTTATGCTTTCTTGTTTATCAGCTACAAAAATGTGGTTGACTAAAAATGCCTAAAATAATTGGTGCTGATCATAATGCAAAGAAATATTTCAGATGGCAAGTGAATGATGCCTTTCCTGTAGACTATATTTTTTAGTTTTTTCAGAATTCATTTATTTCAATTAATTCATGGAATGAGACACTAAGTACAAATTTTGAGATTTTTCTGAAATAAGGACTGTGCATCTTTCTCTTGATAAAAATATGGAGTAAAAGTTATAGTCAACTTTTACAAGTTTCCTAACATTAAAAGTTGTTTTTCCTTTAAAATACTACAGCAATTATGTATGCTCAATAATCATATAAAAGAAGCTCAAATTTCCCAACATAGTCTCTGTGCTTGATGAAGCAGAACTAGCAGTCCCAAAGGTTTGGGTGAAATAAGGAAATTATGATAAAAGAGACCACTTATCATAGATCTGATTGTCAGTTTTCTCCCATTTTGTGTTATTAAAATAAAATATTAGCAATTTTCCATTTTAAGTCATAAAATTTGAGGCTACCAGAAGAGATATTCTTCCAGCAGGGAGAATGAACCAATCAAATTCTTTTTAGCTCAGCATGGGGCTTCCTCAGCTGCAAAAGAAAAATGAATCAAACATAGAATTTACCCAACATACAAATAAGCACCAATTTTGTGATTAGATCACAATATCCCTCTGCAATTAAAATTCAAAAAGCAAATAATTTTAATAACATGTGGATTTAAAATGACAAATAGAATGTTTAAATAAGACAGAGATCATTAAAAAAATGAAGTATCCTAACTTAGTAACTTTACATTTCACTTTTGAGCTTACATATTATTTATCTTGTTTAAGGAGAAATTAACGAGTCAGGTTTTCTTCTTCCCAGGATGCAAGCTTGTTCTAAAATGGGTTAGAATCACTATTATATCAGTTGAATTATCATTATAAGAACTATGCTAATCTTCCTAGTAAAAATTGGACACAGTTCATCATTCTGCAAGTTCATATTGAATTAGTCTAGTCAAACAGGTCAAGGAGAAATGAAGATCTGAAATCAAAATAAAAAAGCAGAAAACAGAGGCTATTGTGGCTAGTTGGAAGGTTTCCATTATCATGCTGAGTGAACTCTTAAATGGCAATTTTTGACTTAAAGATACCCATAGTATGAAATATGGCTCAGAAGATCTTACCCAAAGGGGAATTTATCAGCTACTTTAGCCTCCAACTAGCCCTTTCTGGAAATATATTTCTCTTTTTGACATCTCCCTGCTTCTTAGATTCGTGTGGGTAAGATGGTTTTCTAGAAAACAAGTCCACAGTCTTCTAGCCCATCAGATAATAAACTTTTTTCAATATCTGTCACTTTCCCTATATTTTTGTTTTAATGTTTTTGCTTGCTTTTTAGTTTAGGGGCCATATCAGATTCTGCTCAGAGTCTACTTCAGACTCTGCACAAGAATTACTATTGGTAGGAGTTGAGGCATCCTATGAAAGATGTGACCCATATATGAAAGGTCACATATTAAACCAGGGTTGGCAGCAAGCAGGGCAAGAACCTTATGCTCTGTTCTGTCTCTTTCCACCATGCTTTCTTTTAATCCATAGTCTCTTAAGGGGAAGTAGAGCTAAATCTTTGAGTTCAATGTGTATTTAACTGTAGATAAATTATCAATAAAAGAATAAAATTGAGAGTTTGGGGAATTTCCTGTCAACGTTAGATGCCCTTCATTTTATTTATTCTACATATGACCTGTGTGTTTTGTTTTCCTTTGCATTTCTTTCTTGAATTTAAATTAAATTTAATGTCAAGCATTTGTAGAAAAGTATTTGTTAACTGAAGAATAAAAAAGCTACTTATCGGGGGCCGGGCGGTGGCGCTGGAGGTAAGGTGCCTTCCTTGCCTGTGCTAACCTAGGACGGACCATGGTTCGATTCCCTGGTTCCCCACATGGTCCCCGTGCCTGCCAGGAGTGACTTCTGAGCGAATAGCCAGGAGTAACCCCTGAGCGTCACTGGGTGTGGCCCAAAAACCAAAAAAAAAAAAAAAAGCTACTTATCTATTTACCTTCAATAGCAGAAAGAACATATGAATACATGTATACACAAAAGCATGAACATGCATACACACAATAATTCACTTTTGAATATTCATTGCAAGGCTTCATATCAATATCAATATCTAAATTTTTATGTAATAGAGTAAAGACAGAGAATTAAAAGTGTTCTAAATCTTCTGATTCTTAAAGTAGTGTCCTGTGTATAAAAGATATTTTTCATTTCTTACTGTGAGATTTGAAATTTAAAATGGTGTTATAGGAATAAAAAAACTAGTTCTGCTATTAAAACACCTTTTAATATCTTGATGTGCAGAGATGTAAAACACAGCTCATGCTTTACCTTTATCGATTTACATTTAATAGAGGTTGATTCTACTTTATTAGTGGTGTTTATTTGTGTGTGTATGACAGTGAATTTGACCTCAGAACAACTTCCATGCTGTCAGTGCATTAATTGTAAGACTATGAGAAAATGATGGTATTAGAATCCACAGCAATTAAGTTGGCTGGATAAATTCCCAGTGAAAAAGGAATAAAAATAGCGATTAAAAACAATTTAGAAACGGTCACATTGAGTATGAATTTGCACATGAAAAGAATACACATCTGTGTGCTTAATGCAGATGTGTTAAATAAATCCGACGGTTTTTAGAGAAATGTTTTGTTCTTATTTCAACTAATGTTTAACAGTTAAGAACACAATGCATAAATAATCAGGACTAAGGGGGAGCTTTCACAGTTTTGCTCCTATATGTAACATCATGTATAGAAAAAGATGCAGCTATTTATGTCATCGACAGTTTTTCAAACGACTTACTAAATAATCAAGTGATTCATGGGCCAAAAAATAAGTCTCATTGAAAGAACGTCTTAATAGCTGCATAATTATAAATATTTGCAGGATGCAAGTAAGATGGAAAAAAATTCTCATTAGGTTGGAAGCATGTATGGATCCTAGTCTTCCTGCAGAGAGGAATGACAATCTTCCCTCACAATTCTATTACTCAAGATGAAATACTCTATTACTCTAGGTGAGATACTCTATTACTCCAGGCAAGCTATTATACTGCTCTAGGTGAGATTTTTATTGCCATCATGCTTTGGTGAGCTGCAGGTGGAACATAAATAATAAAAGATGCTCAATGACTTGGTGAGAAAACAGATTTTTCAAGAGTATTTATTGCCATTCTTGGTACCATGGAAATTGTATTATATAATAGCAGATTGAATGGTTCAGCAGAGGTTGGGAGACATACATAAGTGACGTATCATAAATTTTATCGACATTTCTTCCTTTGGGTTTAGATTCATACTTGAGACCTATTTATGTCTTCCATAGTTCTTTTTCCCTATGGAACTTATTTTGTTCAAGAAAATGCAAAGTAAATAATCCTACCGTCACAGGTTTATAACTTTTCAGGATTTTAGATGGTTGAATAGCGCCCAATTTAAGGGCCATTTCCATATTATTGTTAAAGTACATCTATCTCTATTTAAAAGTCTCTGAGTTTTTTTCTATTTGTAGACACTTTTCTCATTTTTGCGATTTTGATTTTTCATTGATATGGCATATTTAACATGATATTACCTGTGATCTAATGTGACTGGCACATTGGCTGGAAGAAAGAATTGACCAGTCAAAACAAATGCAAGGATTTAACAGAAAATCAAAGATAAGAAACAAGCAATAATTAGTTTAATTGCTGTTTTACAACACTGCTTGCAAACCAAAGATAAAGCAGGAAATTTTTTTTTGTGGGGGGGGGGGTTGGTTTTGGTTTTGGCTTTTGGGTCACACCCGACAGCACTCAGAGGTTGCTCCTAGCTCTATGCTCAGAAATCACTCCTGGCAGGTACAGGGGACCATATGGGATGTTGGGATTCGAACCACAGTCCTTCTGAATGCAAGGTAAGTGCTCTGACTCTTGCTATCTCTCTGGCCACCCCAGCAGAAAAATTTTATTTAAAAAAATCTTAATACAATGTCCAGTATGTGCATACATTTCATTATGATGATAATTCCTTTTTTTGTTTTTGTTTTTTTTTGGGGGGGGGGGTCACGCCTGGCAGTGCTCAGGGGTTACTCCTGGCTCTATGCTCAGAAATTGCTTCTGGCAGGCACAGGGGACCATATGGGGCACCGGGATTTGAACCGATGACCTTTTGCATGAAAGGCAAATGCCTTACCTCTATGCTATCTCCCGGGCCCCAATAATTCCTTTTTTTGTTTGTTTGTTTTTGGGCCACACCCAGTAGCACTCAGGGGTTACTCCTGGCTATGTGCTCAGAAATCGATCCTAACTTGAGGGACCTTATAGGATGTCAGGGATCAAATTGAGGTCTGTCCTGGGTCAGTCATGTGCAAGACAAGTGCCTTCCATGCTACTGCTCTGTCCCTGATAATGATGATAATTCTGCTTAATCAATTAATAACTATTAATCCATTTATATGTATGAGAGTTAAACTAAATAAAAGACACTAACTGATAGCGAAAACTTTAATAAACTCACCTTAAAGGCTATAAAACAAATGTTGAAACAATTTTGTTCTATCATTATTCTAGAAGAATTATAAGTGAAAATATGAGTAACATTGGTTCTATTTCCTTGAGTACTGGTTTTGTTTCTAGAGCATACGTATTATATGAGCAATAACTTTTGGGTTCAGTGGGGATGTAGTTTGACTAAGGTCAGGAGTCCATAGTGTGTCTATTTTCTAAAATAAAATTCACTTACCGATCAGATCAAAATCTTCAGCAGAATGTTAGAATAACTGCTTCCTTGCCCTTTACAACATCAAAATCAATCTTCCTGTCGTGACTCTGGCTTCTGTACATATTACCCCCAAATTCAGGTTTCGTTACCACATCTCATATTGTTAAAATATTCTGCTTAGATTTGGCTTGATGTGGATCATTCGGAACATGATATACTTGCAATGTCTTCAATACTTCAATGGAAGCAAATATTCCTTTTTTTTTGGCAGAAAGTTGCTTTTTGCTAAAAAAGAAAAAATACAAAACAAACAAAAAGCTTTGAAACTCATTAGCTTTTAGGGACTAAATGTGGATAGATATAAAATGGGAATATTTTATTTTATCTACATAGACCTTTTGCTGTATGCAGTTTTGTGCTATAGAAAACTAATCAGAAAAAACTCACCCATGATCAAAGGACTTGCAATTATCCTGGCAAACAAAATTATCCTAGGTCGGTAATGTATTAGGGGCTTCAGAGACTCACTGGGGGGGGGGTGCTTCTGAAAGAACAAAAACTAAGAGAAAAGACACTGGAAAAAAGGTATATTGGTGAAAATGGAGAAAAATTTATGAAAAATGAGAGAAACATCCATAAATAGGAAGGAACTTGCCAAGATCAGAGGAAGGAATTTTTAAGGACAGGTCTAGGATTTAGGAGGCTTAAGAACTACAGTAGGAAGAGTCTGTTATGTGACATTGAACAGTGAGTTTCTACTCATCAGCACCCCCTAAGAATTTTCAGACAACTCAGTTACCCAGATTCCCATTCTGTTTGGCATAAAGATGACTAATTGCCTAGGGTTTACAATAAAATACATACATGGTTTTTTTTGGGGGGTTGGGCCACACCCAGCGGTGCTCAGGTGTTACTCCTGGCTATCTGCTCAGAAATAGCTCCTGGCAGGCACAGGGGAATATATGGGACACTGGGATTTGAACCAACCACCTTTGGTCCTGGATCAGCTGCTTGCAAGGCAAACACTGCTGTGCTTATCTCTCCAGGCCCTGTACATGTTATTTTTATATAAATTCAGGATAAAAAACATTTTGTTTTTGAAAATATTAAAACAGTTTTTCATGCAGTCTAGAAACAGATTTCAAAGTCAAGTTGTAGTTCAATTTCTACTTTAGAAAGATAAATCAGTTATCGGCATATAAATTTAGTTGTAGTACACAAGGTCAGAAATATGAAAAATCATAAAGAATCGGGTATTATCCCAGAATAACTAAGAGGGCCTAACTTAACATAATGACATTTTCATTTTAAAATCATGCTGATGCAGGCAGGAGCCATAGCAGAACAACAGGGAATGTACATTGGATGCAGCTGACGGAGACAGATCCAGCCAGGTTCAATCCCTGGCATCCCCCTAGACTGCCAGGAGCAATTTCTGAGTGCAGAGCCAGGATTAACCCCTAAATGGTGCCAGGTATGATCCAAAAACAAGCAAAAATACCCACAAAAATAAAATTGTCTTATAAAATAAATGTATTAATAATGGCTAATAGATAAAAAAATGTTGAGTAATGATGTGTGGAGGTGAGTTGAAGGGACACAGTCCTCTATACAAAGATTTTTATGCTGAAACCTCAGTCCTGTCTTCTCTCTAAATCTTATATGTCTTCCTGACTTCTCCACTGGGCTATCTGATATATTTCAAAGTGTGCTCAAATAGCTTTGACCAATCAACAATTTTATACTACCATAAGTAGTATTCATTGTTTGCTTGTTAAAATTGTTCTGTGGTTTTTGAAGGAATTTAATTACCCGTAGCTGATTTTAATTTTTCATCTGACAGGAAGTTCAGATAAAAATCATGAAGTCTTCACTGCAAACTATTTTCTGAATATAATCATTACTAGTTGTCTTCATCACCATCATATGGTTTTCTAAACTAACTCATCTTGGTAACAATATTGCAGTAACTTCTTAATGGATTTCTATGCTATGTTACTAGTTTTGCCTTTATTACATCTGTATTCACTGTAAAAACTTCAGAGGGATTTTTCTGACAAATGAGTTCCTATTCTTTCCTGCTGAAGTCGTATCCTGGTATCTTATTCTTTGAAGTATGACCATATTTCCTGATTAAGATTTTTTATTTCTGTTTTCCTAAAACCAAACTTCATAAATTATCAACAAAAACAACACATTAATTTAATGAAATGTAAAGGAAAGGAAGTTTACTTTTGGAGAGCTTCCTATTTTGAAAGAATTTTCATTACAAGGTGACGATAGGCACACAGAATATTATGGACTTAAAAATAAAGGCACACATGCCTTTTATCAGATAAAAAACCATTCATGTGTGTTCTTTCTTCTTTAAGCTATTGGCAAAAAACTTGTTAAGAAGAAACAATATCAACTGCATAGAATCGAAAGATTTTGAAAGTGATAAATGGCAATGTACTTTATGATGAATAATAAGTTACAAAGGCAATAACATAAAATGGTGTAATTGTTGCTAAGATGTCCTTTTGAACATCAATGTTTGACTTTTATCTAAATTAGAGCCAAAGATCATTTTAGAATAATTTTTACTATATGTTTTAAACATCTGAAGATAACTATGGAGAAAGGTAGAGAAATAAAAGATATTTAAGTATTCTTTATTTATGAGAATTTATGAGATAGTTCAAATACTTATATACATATAAGCCATTGATTTACTGTTAGCCCAATCACTGTTTCAAGTACAGAGGGGCTGTAAACTATTCATTCCACTTTGTATATGCATAGGAACAACATTAAATAAAGGCAACAAAAAATTTCCTGGAAATTATTTTTGCTTATTGTCAGGAGAAACATACATAATGTACTTTCTCTTTTCTGTGTTTTCAGGAATAAAATATTTAGTATTATGCGATAAACGATCTGTGTAGAGAGATAGAATTGAAAAGACTAACAATGGCTTAGAGGTCTAAAGAATTCTCTGCATGTTCAAAGGAAAAATCAGAGTCATTTTCCTCTCTTACACAACCGCACAATTATGCAGTTGAAAAGGAAGACACAAATGGCAAAATATTTTAAGAAGAGACATTTTTGAGATGTGGATATAAGCACTCAAAATAACAAAAAAACTGTCTCTTATTGATGAATATATAAAATATAATGCTATCGATGAATATATATTGATGCTATTGATGAAAATATATAATTACTATTTCATGATTTCATGTTTGAAATGGAGTGCATATCTGAGTCTGCATAAATGGGAAACAAATGGGTCACAAAGTATTCGGATACATTTGTAAATCTTAAGGATTGTCACTGCAAGGGGCCTGGGAGATAGCATGTAGGTAAGGCGTTTGCCTTTCATGCAAAAGGTCATCGGTTCGAATCCCGGTGCCCCATATGGTCCCCCGTGCCTGCCAGGAGCAATTTCTGAGCATGGAGCCAGGAGTAACCCCTGAGCACTGCCGGGTGTGACCCAAAAAAAAAAAAAAAAGAATTGTCACTGCTACATGAATGTCTTTCAGAGGTCATCCTGCCCTTATCCAGCGGTTCTCAAATAGTGGGGTGCACCTCCGGGGGGCGTGAGGTTCCGTAAAGGGGGGCGCGTTTGACCTCGGCAAACACTGTCATAAGAAGCTTAGCCTCCTGTTTATGGCTCTGTATGTCTCTGGAGCTGAGAGTTGCCATGTCCTGCTTCAAACCCAGCTTTGAAAAGCTATGCATTGTAAAACGTGCTCATTGCAGCCATTAATCCAGACGTCACCCCTGATTAAAAAAATCAACTCAAATTATTTTATATATTTTTGTTTTGCAGATTAAAGCTTTCTTTAATAAAGATATTATTTGCAGTTGAGCAGGGTGCGCGAAAAATGTTTTCTTCATCCTTGGGGGACATGACAGAAAATAATTGAGAAGCACTGACTTACACCATGGCTCCCAGTATGTCCTAATCTATTTTCTCACTCTTTCAGATTAGATCTCTACCTCTTTCATTAGACCTACACGGAGTCACATTACAGTGTATAGGTTTTTGTTTGTTTGTTTTTTATTTTGTTTTGTTTTGGGGGGGCACACCCGGTGATGCTCAGGGGTTACTCCTGACAATGCGCTCAGAAATCGCTCCTGGCTGAGAGGACCATATGGGTTTTTATGGGAATCAAACCCAGGTCCATCCTGAGTCACCCGCATGCAAGGCAAATGCCCCACTGTTGTGCTATAGCTCTGCCCATGGGTTTAATTTTTTTTTTATAATTTTTTTTTTTTTTGTCCTTCTTTTGCTTTGGTTTGGTTATTTGGATGTACTCAAACTTTACTCCTGCTTCTGGGATCAAGGATCACTCCTGGAAGTGCTCAGAAAACTGGAATGATGCAGTGTAAGAAGCGAATTTCTGTGAGCCTCATAAAAGTCAAGCACTTTACACATTGTACTTTCTCCCCAGAGAGAAAATATTCAAATAACAAAGGAGCAAGTATTATGCAAGTATCCAGCTTTCAGATGCATTGCATCAAAATATATTGAAAAGGCAATAAATGCTTCATTTACAGTTGCGATTCTAAATAATCTGCTAGAGATATTAAACAATTAAAACACAAATTGTTTCCAGCTGGAGCTATAGTACAAACTAGAGGGTATTTTCCTTGCATATGAGCAGCCCAGCTTTGATTCCAAATATCCCATGTGATTCCTGAGCACAGAGGCAGGAGTAACCCCTGAGTACTGTTGAATTTGCCCCCACAAAAACAAAATAAAATAAAAATAATGTTTATGGTTTCATTATTTGTAACAGGTAGAAAACATTTATTATAAAACAAATTGTGTTTGAAAAATTATTCTATTCTAATGTACCTATTCATGTAAATAAGATGTTCCTCAATTATTAAAGAATTCTACAGAATTAAAGACAAAAGTTGTGCCAGCATACATCTCATTCTTAAAGGGATTTCCACCCAGATATTTCTGTCCCACAGACTTCATTGAGAAAGTTATATCCAGTGAGGTTTCACTTGCATATTGCAACCATATTTTCCAAATATGAATGCACATTATAGGGGAAGGACACTAACTGTAAACAAAAATTTGAAAGAGAAAGATTAATGTTTGTGTGTGTGCTTGGTTTGGTTTTGTTCTGTTTTATTTTGTTTTGTTTTGGGTCACACCCAGTGATGCTCAGGAGGTACTCCTGGCTATGCGCTCAGAAATTGCTCCTGGCTTGGGGGACCATATAGGATGCCGGGGTATCAAACTGCGGTCTGTCCTAGGTTAACACATGCAAGACAGACACCCTACCACTTGCGTTCCAGCCCAGAATTAATGTTAAAATGGCTACTAAACAAGGAATATGTGTGTTTTTGTGTCTCTGTGTATAAATATATGGCAATTTTTGTTTTTGTTTTTTTGGGGGCCATATCCCTTGATGCTCAGGGGTTACTCCTGGCTATGCACTCAGAAATTGCTCCTGGCTTGGGGGATTGATACCTAGGACACTATGTCTGTCCTAGGCTAGCATGTGCAAGGCAGACGCTTTATGGCTTGCGCCACAGCTCTGGCCCCATAGTATGTTTGATTTATAAAATTTTGTAAAAATTTTGTAAAAATGTTTCATATGTATAATTTTATTTTCATATGTATACATATGCATTCTATATATGGGCATATATACATAATGTATAAACATATGCATAATTTAAAAATATAACAATATATAATATGAAAATCATATTGTCATTGCAGAGCGAATTCAGTTAGATGTACTGAGAAGAATGAATTAAATATGTCAATGCCTAGCATATCAGCCCTGGTAGAGATCATATTTAGCATTTCAGTGAAATATTTGAATCTTGACTATAACTATTGAGTTATTTTATAATATTTTCCTAAACATTAAGTGCTAATAGGATAAAATAAATCTGAAGGTAATTGCTTGGATCTCCCTGTTCAAGACTTTATGATTTAATAATATTTCAAATTTTTCTTCATAGGGACTATAGAGGAAAGGACTTAGAATTGAAATATTTTATGAGCATTTACTAAAATATGTATCTACACAAATTTAAATTCTATGGAATGTTGTCACTGGAAATAGCTTTATAGCTTGGACTCAGGAAGTTTCATCAACTTGTCTCTTTGAGACTCTGGATTTTCATTGTATTAATTTATATTTTCCCACTCTGATGATCTGCAACAGATCATTCAATTAGCTATACACAATATATTCAATGTAAACAAGTATATTAATTGATAGATGTTTAACTTACCATGTGCTCTACCAAATTTAACTTTAAAAAAATAAAAGATTAAGGAATAATTAATACACAATCTCTAATGACAGAAACGTGGTACATTTATTTTTGAACAGCTTCAGAATTTCTAGTTCAATTTTGAGCTATAAATATTTGGGGGAAAGTTATGAGTCTGCTTTCAATAAAAATTGCATGTCATCTGTTCAACTCCAATTAAGTAGGAAAAATTCAATAACAAAATATGTGCATTTAATCAGTACCGGAGCAATCAGACAGTTTTATTTCTCATACTCTTGAAATTCTAATTAGTTTGTGTCATTCCATTGAAAAGAACAACCATAAAATACACATTCTGGTGACAAACTCAAGTAATTCATTATTTGCGATTTCAGTAAGTATATTGCTTAGTGTATATTGGACATGTTTATCTTAAGGTCCATGTGGCATTTGTTGACAGATGATCACTGAGTGATGAAATTTGTGTTTAAACTATTTGATTTGAACAATGGTCTCCATTAGCGTAGCAAAAAACTCAATTTCAGAATTCATTATCTTCTATGTATTATCACATATTATCACATCAAATGGAAGATTATTGTCAAAGTTTCTGAAACTGGAAGTAATAAAAATAATAAAACACTTTTGTTAAGGAACCTGAGATATAAAGAATATATTATTCAGAATATATATTCAGAAGATATGAATATATCTTTTGATGAAGAAGAAACTATCTTCAGAAACTTATGTCCTTTTTCTCACCATTTTTTCTTGAAGGAAGCAAAAAGTATTGACTTATTTGCATGACCTTTATCACCAAACATTTTAAATTAGAGTTTTGATATTGTGTGTGACTTTTAATTTACTTATAAGATGCATTAGGAAATAGGGCAGAATACTTCCAGTGGAGTTTTTCATACTTCCAGACTTGAATTTGTTGCCATATACTCAATCCTGTAGCTAGCTGTGTATTATGATGTTCTTAGAAGGAAATGGACATCCAGGCTCCAATGGGATAATTGAGAGTTATTTTAAGTGTGAATGGACCATACTTGGAAAGTGCTCAGAGGATACACGAGACATTTTGTTCAGTAGCCACCCCTGTGGACCAGATGTGGTGCCAGGAATTTAGACCTACACAGTTCAGGAGACCCATCTGTATGAAATTTTGCCCCTTAACTCCTGTACTCTCTCTGAAAAGAGAAAAAGGTTTGTTTTTATTTTTAGTTTGCTTTTACTTTTTAATTTATTTTTTTGGGGGGGCACACCAGTTTGATGCTCAGGGACTACTCCTGGCTAAGCACTCAGAAATTGCCCCTGGCTTGGGGGGACCATATGGGATGCCAGGGGATCGAACCGTGGTCCTTGCAAGGCAGACACCTTACCTCTAGCGACAACTTGCCAGCCCCAGAGCTACTCTTAATAGATTTATATCTGGCATTCAATGTTCCTACACCAATCATACTATCAGTGTAACTTTCCCTCCAGTATTGACCCAGAGGAAAAGAGTATTTAAAGGTCATTATTTTTAGATTTTTGGAATATCTTGGGATTGTAGACAACGAGACTTAACTAAATACTCAATATCTAGTATCAAAAGGAAATCTTCAACTACATTTGGTTTGAGTAATAGGACCAAGCAACTGGAAATAAAGAAGAGCTATCATGGGATAGGGAATAAGAAGTAGGTATGAAGTGGGAGAACAGAAGTTATGAAAATTGTCATAGCAGAGACTTAAAGAACTGGGTCAGAGTCCTAGTTCCCTCATATGAACTAGTAAATCATGTCCTAGTACAGGTGTTCCAGGAAAAGACAAAATGATTGTCTTGCCTTGTTTTATTGTTTCCAAAGAATATCTTTGGAATGTTCTTCTGCTTGAACATCAATCACCATAGACAGTTTCATGGCATTTGTACAGAGGCAACAATGGGATCACTATACAATGACAAAATATGGGAAGGTTCATATTACTCACTTAAAATCCCCAGGAAACACAAAATGGCCTATTTCCTGCACAAAGGCAGAAAAAAAATAATGATCGATCTTTCTTTGGATGCGCATTTCCAACATGTTTTGTATCAGAGGTTAAATAGTATCTCAGTATACTTCAACTAAAAATCAACTTGCAAAACCCTCAGAGCAATGAAATAGCAAACCAGAATATATTTCGAGACGTTGCAGATTCTTTTGCATGAAAGGTAATGTGATTCTGTGGAGAGAAAGATATGCTCTCTCGGGTGTCTCTAAACATTAAAAACATCCTGAAAAAGCCTGTATGGAGAAGTGAGAAATGTCTTTTCCTAAATTTACTTTTAATGGGAACAGTAGAAAAAGGAAATAGTCTAGACCCATTAGTAGTCCAGTACTACTATGACTGCTTGGAACTTAAACCTCTAGGAGAAATGTGGGTTTAATCTAAACAGCTGGCTGAATTATTTAACCCAACAAAGCCGAGACATTCATACATCAGTATCCTGGAATTATTGTGGAACAATCAGTCCAATAGAGTTAGATTCTCTGCATTTGGATCTTGGAACACATGAGCAGTTTTTATGGAGACAGAATGACTTTCCTAAGTTCTGTGGATGCACTGTAAGTGTCAAGATATAGGAGGATTCCAGCAATATTTATAATTGTTATAAACACCTGGGTGTTTTGTTCAATACCAAGTATCTGTATTTATACACAAGATACTGGATGCAAATGAAAAAAAATAAATCTGGATGTATATAGATTAAGAAAGACCATAGCAAATGTTCTCTGTAAATGTGTCCTATGTCCTAGAAAAAAGCATTTAAGATAAAATAATATAGAGAATATTATTACACTACTAAAATGTTAACATAAGGAAATACTTGGGCTCATTTTGAAAAATGAAAGCTCAAATGACCGTGTCCTTTTCTTCAAAGCCTATGGTGCTCCAAGGAATTTTCTATACACAAATTTTCTAGTTAATAACCTTTCTCATAAAAGGGCAAAATCCTCTAGGAGAACTTAAGTACATTTTTTCTGTCACTTCTGAAGATTATTAATGAGCAATAAATGGTAGTTTATTGTTGCTCTTATAAGGATAAAAATGTAAGTGTAGAATTTATCAAACTGGTCATCATTCAAAGTTTGATGGAAAGTATCAGTGGTATGAACTGACAGAAAAGATTCCTACATTGTTTATATATTGTTTTCTTTTATTTCATTTATATCAGCAACAGAAAACTGTACAACTTTCTTAAAGGTTTTAAAGATTTTTTATTAATAAGGGATAATTCACAGTATTTTATAGACCATTTTTCTGATAGTAGAAGGAAATGTCTAGTCAAATCAAAATGTTTTCATAATATTTATAAATATATATAAATATAAATAAATAAAGAAGATATGAAATATATTCTTTTATATCATGGATAGTCTCTGACAGTAATTCCTTGATTGAGTCTGAAACAAATTGAGAATATTAAATGTTGAGCTTTGTATTCTACAGTAAAATCAGTATCCTCACAATAATATGCATGCCATTCTCAAAATATAGAAATTTCATAGAAAATATATTAGAACACTAAACATATTAGTTATATAATTTATGCCACAAAATTCACCTTGAAAGTACTGAAAATGATTCTCTAATATAGAAAACATTGTTTCTCAATTAAAAATATTTTTTGGTTCCACAACTTGTTTCCAAGTACAGATACGTTTTTTCTAACAATCAAATGATGTTATTTTTTTCTTTCTACACATTTCTAATAAATAAGAGCCCAAATTAATATTTATTTAATCTGGGTTCTATTAGTAATAAGGCATAACCACAGTACCAGTTAATTGAATAATAGCGGGAGTTTCTGAGTTGGGATGAGCACCGAGTATGGAAGGAATGGGCTGAAGATAGAGCATGATAATAGAGACTAGACCATGGGTTCCAGAACACGTGATGGGGAAATCATGCAGTTACTTAGTTACTTAGTTTGAGCAATAGAGCTGGTTCTCATAATAATCACCGTTCGATGCTCCTATCTTTGTTCTATTCTCATTTCTGCCAATCCTTATTACTACTCCTTTCATGAACTCCAGCTAAAATTGTGAAGAACATTGATGCATAGACACCTCTGTGTAGGAGGAGAAATACTTTGGTCTGGGCATTGTCTCTCTGACTATGGCTCTTCCTGGCCTAAATTCACCTGCCTTAGCAATCTCTCAGGTCTGAACTCACCTTTTCTAGAAAAAGTCTTTGCTTCTTTTCTGCCTTGGGATTTCTTACATTTGTCATATATTTCAATTCATGGTAATTTATTGTTATTATTACTATTATTGTTTACTGCTACCTCCACTACCACTACCACCATCACTACTACCACCACCACCACCACCACCACAATTATGACGACAACATTTTGGATCACACCCGGAGGATTCCGTAGCTACTCCTTTGCAATCAGAAATCACTCCTGGCATGCTATAGAGTCTATATGGAATGCTGGGGATTGAAGCTGGGTTAGAGGCCTACAAGGTAAACACCCTACCCTCTATGCTATCACTCTGACTACTGTTAACTTACTACTTTAATTGTAGACATTTCATGGGGATGGGTAGGTAGAGCAAAAGTGTATCTGGAGAGCATTGTGGAAAAAATTATTAGCATAGCTGAATGAAAGAGAGAAAAGAAAGAGAGATGAGTTACAGAGAGACAAAAAGAAGGAAAATAGAGAAAAGAGAAAGGAAGAGAGGGAATAAGGAAGAGGGAGGAAGAAGGAAAGAGGTGGGTGGGGAGGTAACAAGATTTATTGAAAAATAAATTAACAAATATTTGTTAACAAATAAATAAATGGGGCCGTAGAGATAGCACAGCAGTAGGGCATTTGCCTTGCATTACAGCTAATCCAGGACAGATGATGTTTCGAATCCTGTCATCTCATATGGTCCCCCATGCCTGCCAGGAGCAATTTCTGAGCACAGAGCCAGGATTAACTCCTGAGTGCTGCTGGTTGTGACCCCAAAACCAAATCAAAACAAAACAAAAAATGAAATGTTTAATGTGTTGAAGGAGAAATATGGACCTATTGGTGACTGGAAAGTTTCACTGGTGAAGGGTAGTGTACATTCTATGACTAAAATTTAAATATAAACATTTCTGGACTCTTTCTTGCCTGGTTTCTGGTTTGCTGCATGTGGCAGCTTAAGAAGACCTTGGCAAACATAAGTTCTCCAGGGCCTTACATAGAGGTAGGCTGACTTCGCCTGCAAAGGGTAGAGCCAGATGAGTGTTGTCACTCTGCTTTGCTCCAGGGCTAGGCACATCTGGGATGGACCTTATCCCAACACATAGTAAAAACCACATTGCAAGCATGTCAATGGGGAAACAACAGAGAACAACAGCATGCATAGAGAAGGAAGATGGCAGTTCTGATGATCCAAAAAGTACCAACCATCGAATTAGCCTCTCAGATAAGGAGTTTAGAATAGAAATATGGTGGATGCTCATAGAGCACAAAGAAAGCATAGATCAAACTGAACAGACCACAAAGATAGAAATTTGAAAACCCCAAACTGAAATAGCAGGACTGAAAAACTCATTAGATGAAATTAAAAACTCAATGGAAAGTCTCTCCAACAGAGTAACAGAAGCTGATGACAGAATCAGTGAGCTTGAAGATGAGATGCATAACAACTCCATACAGCAGAAGAAATTGGAAAAAAGAACCTTAAATCAAATGATTAAAAATCGGAAAAACTACTTAAAGAATGTGAACAGATGAAAATAGAAGTCTTTGATAAATTCAACAGAAACAACATAAGAATCACTGGAGTCCCAGAGACACAGGAAAATTTCTGTAACCACAGTGCTTAAATAAAGAAATTATTACTGAAACAAGACAGTCTAGATAAATAACAAAGTTCAAAAAAATATGGGTCTGAGAGATGATGTCACCTAATATCAAATTTTCCCTATATATTAGTTATTTTTGTACCTCTCTGTTTACTTTTCTTAGGTATGTGGCTAAGCTAACCATATATCTTACCCATTAAATTCTTTTTGATAATTTTTAATATCTTCAGGATTCTACTTCTCTCACCCTGGGAAGACAGATTAGCCACATTATGTAGAACAGAGATGGAGATTAAATCCCCAATTCTGTCTTGCTCTTCACTGTCTGTCAATTCTTTCAAAGTAGAACCCAATTTTGCCGCTAGGGGGTTAATAATAGAAGCAAGATACATGTAAAGCTTCAATTATGGATTTCTTAGTTAAAAAATGTCAAAGTTAGGGGGCCTAAATCTTTGTAAACAGACGGCATATTACTTTGCTAACACACAAGTACTGGCTGGGTCTAAACCATACTGTCACTTCAATAATAAATCATCAGCACTTAGTGGAATGAATTGGGAGTCCAATAGGTCTGTGAGCATTGACTTCTCAGATCAAAAACTGAAGTATTTGTCAAAGTGTCTGTTCATTTCTTCTCCCCATTTTTTGATGGAAATAGATGTTTTTTTTTTTCTTGTAAAGTTCTGTCAGTGTTCTGTATATTTTGGAGATTAGTACCTTATCTAATGGGTTGGGTGAATAGTTTCTCCCACTCAGTGGGTGGCTCTTGTATCCTGGGCACTATTTCTCTTGAGGTGCAGAAGCTTCTCAGTTTAATGTATTCCCATCTTTTATCTCTGCTTCCACTTGTTTGGAAAGTGCAGTTTCCTCCTTGAAGATGCCTTTATTCTCAATGTCATGGAGTGTTTTACCGATGTGTTGTTCTATATACCTTATGGTATCAGGTCTGATATCAAGGTCTTTAATCCATTTGGATTTTACCTTCTTACATGATGTTAACTAGGAGTCTATGTTCGCTTTTTTGCAAGTGGTTAACCAGTTCTGCCAGCACCAGCTGTTGAAGAGGTTTTCCCTGCTCCACTTAGGATTTCTTGCTCCTTTGTCAAAAATTAGGTGCTTATATGTCTGGGGAACATTATCTGAGAAATACAAATGGCCAAAAGGCACATGAAAAAATGCTCCTCATCACTAATCATCAGGGAGATGCAAATCAAAAAAAGATGAGATACCATCTCACACCACAGAGATTAGAGCACATCACAAAGAATGAGAACAATCAGTGCTGGCAGGGATGTGGAGAGAAAGGAACTCTTTTTTTTTTTTATTTTAACACCTTGATTACATACATAGTTGTGTTTGGGTTTCAGTCATGTATAGAACACCACCCATCACCAGTGCAACGTTCCCATCACCATTGTCCCAAATCTCCCTCCTCCCCAACCACCCCCCGCCTGTACTCTGGACAGGCTCTCCATTTCCCTCATAGGTTCTCATTTTTAGGACAGTTC
>PVKC010006680.1:0-30695 GCA_004027635.1 Crocidura indochinensis
GAACCCAAAACCCTGTGATCCAATTCACAGTGCCTGCTCTGTGCCCAGCCCACATCTACCCTATTCTGTGCTTTCCCCAACCTTATCTTTTCCCCCTTCTCCCTGACTTTTCAGTTCCTACTTCCCAATCCTCTCTCCAAATTGCTGACTCACACCATCTCTCCCCTCTCCTATTTTCTTCTGGATGACAAAGACTCTTCACTTGACCTAAACTCCTTCATGACTCCTTACCAGAAGGTAATGTCTGAGGGAAAGTTACTGGTCTCCGCTCAAAGTCATTTTTTAGATTCTAGAGCAGGGCACGTAGGAACAATGACTTCACATGTGTATGACTAATTCAAAGCACTTTCATCTTTCAAATGTCAAACTTTATGGTCAGTGACTGCCCCACAGTAAGCTGTGGCACTGTGAATATTAAAATACTCAAATGGGCAGAACCTGAGACTGCTGCTTGTATGAATGAACCAAATCTGAAGGTGCTCCAGTGCTCCAATCCATTGCACCACAATGATTTTGCAGTACAATCTGATGATATCACCCCTTTGTACGTGACTGATGACCCAAGATGAAGATGCTCTAAGTAGAGATGGTCACACAGACTGTGGTTCCTCACTAAACCCTCTAGTTCATTGTGTTTCCTGCTAAGAGTGGGGTGAATGAGGAAACTGAAGCAGAACAAATGAAGGAGATCTACCCAAGGTCATGCCATGGACAAGTGCTTCTTCTGCCTGCTGGCTCTGGTCTGTCTGCTTCTGAGCCTGCTCTCTTGCTACCACTTCGATTGCCTTTTGCCTTCACAGCTTTCAGGCTACTTGACCTTACCCTTGTGGGACCCATCAATGATATAAAACAAATTTGAAATCTTAACTAAGAGTCTACTTCAAATAACCTCCAATCTGTCAAAAAAAATTAGACCTTAAAATAATGTTCATTGTTCTGTCATCCTGGAAGTCAGGGGTTGAGGAGCCCAGCTAGAAGCCAGTCTCTTAGAAACTGTGATGTGAGCCATAGGCTTCACATTCTGTCTCTGGGATTTTATTTTCCTTTTTATGAAAGTGTAAAGAACACATAAGGCCAAAACAAATCTTTTTAGTAAGTACTTACTCTGCATGAATTCCTGTGTGGGCCCTGAGGATCTAGGATAGAGATGATGCTTCTTGTAAGAGGCCTACAGAGTCTTTGGTTTCCTTTCCTTATAAATATCAATAATGCAAAGTGAAGCCCTAAGAATGGGCCTTTGACCTTATTTCATGTGCTTTAGCTCTACTGCCACTTGATAGTTGTGGTTTTACCTCTACTCCTGTAGTTTCAGGGCAGAACATAGAGCCCAGTGTGTCCAGGTGAAGAGGCAATGAACACATGGAAACCAAAAGGACCCAATCTTCAATAGTTTATCCAATTATTTACTCATATGCTTGGCAAGAAGTTTCTGAGAGCTTCTTCTGTGTCAAATCAAGTGCCAGGTGTCCAAGACACAGAGAAGGATCTGGCAAGTCCACTACAGTGTAAAAACACAATTTAACAGAGTTGACATGTAGACATTACAATGAATGGACAGATACTCTAGACATGATTTCATGCACTGTACTTGGAAGCTGGCAGTCTCAGGTGGTCAGGAGGTTTGTCTTGTGAGGCAGATCTAAGTGACCAGTTTTGGAAAATGCAACGGATCACAGGACTGTAATGATTGTCCTCCACTATTTGTGCAATTTTATTGGCCTCTGGTTACTATAGAGATCCACCAAGAGAATAGCCTGTTTCAAGCACATCAGCTCTGCTCCAGATTGAAGACCAAGGGTGGGAACCATAGTCCCAACACAGCTTAAAGTCTACTCAGCCTAGGACCTGATGGCTGAGTTTGTTCTGTCAGGCTTGTAACCCACAAACTAATGGGGGTATTTATAAAGCTAGGCTGGTAGGTACTTCATGATTAAGGCTTTGGATATATTGGGAGCTTCATACTTTATTTCCAGTACCTTATTCCCATACTTACTGTTAAAAAATAGTGATACATTTTTAGAGAAGAGAGTGGACTATCCTTTTTTACTGCTTTACTGAGCATGTTGAAGAGGTCATCATGATTGAGGGGTGACATAACCAATTTGTAGGACTCTCAATCATGAAGAGATAATAACCAAAGACACCTTGGAGCAAAGGAGGCCCAATAAGACTGCCCAAGTGAACTTTCAATCAGGCCAACTTGTCAGGCTTAGCTTGGCTATGTGATAGCTGATGGAGAAAGATGCTCATAGTGTTCCACTTGAGTCCTGGCAGGTAACTGCTATACCAAATCCTGTTACCTCAGCCTTTACCCAACCTCATAGACTGGAAGCAGATGGTCTCAGAACCCAATAACCCCATAGTAGAACACAGTTCTCCAATTCTTTTCTCTCAGCGCATACAAGTCTTATTTTCTCTATGCAAGGGGAAAAAATCAGGAAGCATGAATTTAGTACAAACATTTCAGCCCCTTCTGATCTCCATGACCTTCAGTGGGATGGCCTTCTTTTCTGATCTGCTTTCTTCCCCACCAGCTGTGTTTCCTACAGGCCCTAGACATGCCATCCTCCTCTTGGACAGTAGGCAGAGAGCAGAGCCTGTGCTGTACCTTTGCATCTATAATGTACTGTCTGAGGATTTTTTATTACCCTGTCGAGACAAAGAGCAATGGGATGCATTTAAATTCAGGACCCAATCCACCGCAGCTCCCTGTCTGAATCCTTCACTGCAGCCTCTGTTCTGGCATTAAGAGCTGTTCCCAGATTCTACCAGGCCTCTCTACTAGGACCTCACATTCCTATCCTCCTTTTTCTGGTGCAGAAAGTCTTGATGGTAAGATTGGCTTTTATAGTATACACAGGGTCTTAGAGACACCCCCATCAAAAACTGGATAGAATTCCACTTTTATCTCCATATTTTCAGCTTAGATAGCAGAAGCTCATGAGAGAAAGTCACTTAGAAGCAGACAGCTATAAACATTATTTGTCAGAGGAAAAAAACAATAAGATGTGCACAAATATGTAGAAAGGGGGTATTTTAAGGAATTGTCTCATGTGGTTATGAAGGCTGAAAAGTCCAACAATTGTATAGTGTGGCCAGCTCACTGAGTAAGTAGAACTGATATTGTGGGGTTAAATCCAAGGTCCTCTCTCCGCTCCCGCCCCATTGCAGAATTCTATATTTGTTCATAGGAAGTCAGTCTTTGTTCTAGTGACACTTTTAACTGATTGGAAAAGGCTCTCCACATTACAGAGGAATTTGTTTTGCCTAAATGGTAATGACCCAAAACATCTTATCATAAATACTCAGAATAATGTTTGACCATGTAACAGAATGACCTGATACAAATCAATATACTAAATTATTATAACTTGTCTTGAGCCAGTTAATATATAAAATTAACCCTTCCAGTCATAGAGCTTTCAATTCATTTTATGTCTGTTTCTTTAGTTCCTGAATTGGACTAGACTAGACACACACACACACACACACACACACACACACACACACACACACACACACACACACACACACACACACACCCCAAGAACTTATTCTGGACTTTAAAGGGAACTCAAAAGGGGTGGCAATTCACTCAATTTGCCAAAAATTGGGTCATGCCACATAGAAACTCAGGGGAATCATGTAAAGAAATTGGCCTTTGTGGAGTAGTGAGTTTATGCACACACAAAAAAGTAAAGAGAAAGAAAGAAAAAGAAACCTTAAGAATGAAAGTTGGAACAATCCTTTGGGACCAGATCATAAAATGTCTTGAGTTTTAGGATGATTTTGTAGTTTTAGCTTCTAGGCTATGGGGAGCCAAGGAATATTCTTGAGTTTGATCAAGCATGAAGTAGTGACTACATTAATAAGAGGAGGATACTGTATATAGAAGGATGCAAAGAAGAGGAAGCGAGGTTGGTAGATACATCATGATTAAGGTTTTGGATACATTGGGAACTTCCAACTTTGTTCCTAGTATCTTATTCCCATACTTTATTTAAGCTACCAGAAAAAGCCAAGAATTTTGATCAGGGAAATTAAGTAACTTTTGGAGGTGGGTGTATATGTGATTCCCAACTACCACTGTCTGATTCCGCAACCCAAATTCTTAACTCCTACACTGCAGTATGCACTAGAGAGGTTCTGGTGTCTAGGGTCTGGGGCTGGGTACATCTATCCTTGATTATTGAAAAGAAGAAAAGAGTTAAAAAAAAGTAAAAAGAGAAAACAACACCTAAGAGTTCAGGAACCAAGGCCTTTCTGGCTTGGGGTAGAAGCTAGAAAGCAAGACCCAGTTCTACTGAGGAGAATATAATGTAAACTGTGGGAGGCCAGAGGAGTTGGTGACACTTGCCAGAATCCACCCCCAGTGACAAGTCCAGCTCCTTTCTCTGTGCAACCTGTTTGTGTTGGCAGGGGTAAAATGATGATTTCTCTCTGATAGCAGGGCCCTCTGCTGGACATTAGCCTCTAGAGCCATCCAATCCTTCCAGAGTTAACCCTCCTGTGCTACAGTAGATCAAACTCTGCAGAGAGTGTAGAGATTTCCTGGTTTGTTCCCATCTGTAACCATTGCCTTACCTGGTGGGAGGCATCATCTGCTGTAATTAGGCTTCATTAAAATGCTGATTAATAACATCTTGCCTGGGCCAGGCATATGATGAGATTGGCCCAGTCACTGTAAATGTTAGTGTTCTTTGCAGCTATTTACACACAGTTAACACCCCTGCAGTGCCCAGAGGGGAGGAGACAGCAGAAGCTGTGAAAATGCCCCTGTGCTTGAAGAGCAAGATGCAAAGAAATGGCAAGAGATGGGAGTAGAGTCTGAATGGGAAGACTTTAGAGGTCACCTGAGCCCTGAGCCTAGATAACAAGTGGAGGGTTACCAATGAATGACTGACCCATTCCTGCAAACAGTGAATTTGGGTAAGAAAAATATTTCTGGATAGTGAATTGATTGGCTAGTTGAATTTTGAGTTTGGAGAGTCTTTGAGCATGGCCTTTTCTATCCACTGGCCACTTTCCCTTCTATTTTTTCATGCCCTTGACTGCATATTCTTATATTACAAGCTTATCCTCTGAAGATATTTGAGCTTAAGACCCTTGTATACCTGGTAAGCAAAAACATGGAAGAGTATAAAAAGCATTGGCATAGAAAGGCACAGAGCAGGAGCAGGAATCTCTAAGGTGTTGCAGAGGTCAAATAATATAGAAAGAATGTTCAGAGGTAAAGATACTATGACACCTTAAGGATCCACTTACTATCCAAGATAGTTGAAATATGAGAATAGAATGGAGAAAGCAAGATATCCATGAATTAGGAGAAAGCTGCAGAGAAGACAATAGGAACCAAAGCCCAGAAGAAAATCTTGACTATCATTTTAATGGGTTTATAGACTTGATGTGGAGATAGTATGAAACCCATTAGAGAGGTTCCATAGAAGAATCTAGTTCCATCAGCATTTTAGAAATGGCATTCTAGAAGCAGTGATAATGGATTGGAAAGCACCTCAAAGATACCAGAGAGATCACAATACCACAAAACTGACCATAAGGCTTGATTCAGGGCAGAGGAGTTGTAATGTGGAGGTGGAAACACAGTGAAGTTATTTTTAAAGAGATCTCAATGTGGGAGAGACACTTGTTCTCTTCTTTGAACTAAATCACTCCGTTTTATCATAGGCATAGTTATAGAAACCATTGGGATCATAAGAGAAAGCACCCAAGTGGAGTGTTGACCTCATATTTGACTTTTAAAGAGAAACCAAGGCTTGTGGGAAAATTGATATTCAGTGTAAAAATAAGAAAAGACAAAAGCTTTCTTTGTGGTTTGGGACTATCTTTTCTCTTGGACCTGTCTGTAGTCTTTGCCAAATTTTAATCTGAACTTTCACAACTAAGCCTGATTTTAAAAATGAGAACGCTAGGGTTTCCCAAAACTATCAGAAGTTTTTTTTCTTTTTCTCTGCCTATATTTATGATTGTTTATGTTAGTCCCTCTACTCTCTCTCGTTCTCTATCTTTCTCTTTAACTCTGTCTCTTCCCCATTCCTTCCCTTAAATTCTGTCTCTCTTTATCCCCACCACTTCTGATTAGACAAATGACTCTGGGAAGAGGCCAGACTCTGCCTGGTGGCTAGGCTAATTGATGACTTCTATAGAATCGCCTAAGTGAGGAACTCTTGTCATTAACAAGAGATGGGTTGCTTTGGCCTACAACTAGGAAACCTTTGAAATCCTGCATCTAAATTGCCATTCTTTTGACTGCTGCTAGTGATGCTAATTAGCTGTGTTAATTGGATGTTTTGATATTTGAAGAGCAAAGCAATCCAACTTCTTCCTCCAGAAAGCCAAAATTATTAATGAACTTGGCAACAGCCTTGGCTCTCTATCCACTCTGGGCACAGCCAAGGATTTCAGGACAGGGAAAGGGGATGTTTTGAAGAAGTCTCTTGCTTTGTCCTAGGGAGAGTGAGATACTATGGAACTTCCCAGAGGCAAAAACTCACATGGTGTAGCAGAAGAGTTCTGATCTAGAGAACAGAGATCAATATAAGAAGCATACCTCTGCTCTGCCATTACTTCTTGTGGCCATTGTGGTGCAATCTCTGCATCTTGGTGCATAACACAGGAGTTGGCAACTGGCATTTAACATACATAATTGAAAACCAACCCAAGTACTGATTCTGAAATTAACTGAAGTCCTAGTTTGACTCCTTTCTAGCTTGAATCTTGAGAAGTTATTCCACCTTCTGGGTCTTAAATGTCCTTCCAATCACATATTAGTAAATAGATCCAAAAACTTTACATTTCTACAACCTGTGTTATTATTTATACTTTAACATGCCATCACAAATAGTACTTAGTCCCCTGATTGCCTACCTTGTCTCATGACCTGGCTTAGATTATGAAACAATGTTATTAAATCTAAAGTAAAGATATGCACCAAATTCTATGAAAACACAAAGAACACAGCAACTAAACAGTCTTGAGAACCTGGGAAGAATGCTTAAACAGGGAAAATTCTTACCTGGGTGGGAAGTGGGGGTGAGAAGGGAGAATCAGTCATAAGACATTTAAGTGAGAGTGGAAAGAAGAGGTATCACTCAAGGGTTTGAAAGGTGGCTGTGGAGGAACAGTTCATTGCTTTAAAGGAAAAGGCCAAAGTATCTCTTCTGGCAGCTTTTTAGAAATGGAGACACAATCAGTTATAAGACATCAGGAGCTTTTCTTAGGAAGTCAAGCCCAGAGTTTGGTTAATTGGTACTTGGGACATTATTTTTTTAAATACAAAGAGGGAAGCTCAGCTCAGACAAATCAATAGTGAGTTTTAAAGTCCCAGAACAAAGATTAATGAGTGATTGCTGTATCTAAACAGTGTTTATAGAAATAGGATAATCTAATCTGCCCCTTTAATGCATGCATAAGTGATTGTAAGGGGGAAGGGGTGATATTTGAAAGGTATGAGTTTCAAGTAAGTGGAAAGGTAGAGGTATAGAACTAGAAGGAGTAAAGTGAGATCTGAGAAAGGCTGTCAACTTAGTTAAACTGCATCCAGGTCGTTCAAGATTCTAACATTTAAATCACATTAGTCCTTTATGCTCTACCTGTCATAAAAGGTGTTTGATATGGAATTAGTATGTATTGAGCTCCTGCTACATAGCAGAGAAGATTGATTTACATGTAATAATCTTATGAAATCTTGTAAGCCATTTTGAAGTAGGTCTGTGTACTCCTATACCCAAAGGAGGCCACTTTTAAGCAGCTTGTTAGTAAAGTATTTTTGACTCGAATATCCTTAACATTTTTTGTTGTTGGACTAAACCATACTAACCAGAAAGCATATTCATTCTGTACCACTTTCTTCTGCTCTGGTTGAGAGCTGATGTTGGTGAGGAGACGTGTGAGCGTGTTTTGTGAATACAAGTGTCTGTGTGTGTGCGCGTTTATGTGCGCACACACACACACACACATGCATGCACAGACAAACATGTGCCCTCTCACATTTGTCTTCACCTGCTACCAACTGTGTGTGCTCAAGGAGATTTTGATTACTTCCGTCCAATTAATGCCCTGTTCATTCTTGCTGTCTCTTTGTGATTAGAATTAATTGCTGCTGATTACACTGTGTGAAAGGGAAGGAATGGTCATCAGCAGTTCTGCTTGGGGGATAAAAACATTGTAATGCAAAACAAAACAAGTTCCTGAGGACTGGAATTAAGAAATTCTCTCTGCTGAAGAAAGATTAGGCATTCTGTGACCAAAATCAATCATTTATGGCCTTACCCAAACAGAAGAGCAACTTGTCTCTGTTTTTACCATTGGTAAGCCTAAAAGAGAGCTAGAAAATGTGCTAAACTGTATATAAATACTGACTATGTACTCTTGCCAATAATTATTCATCTGTAAAGTTAGGAGATGTGATGAAGTAAACTCCAAGGTCTTATAGTAATTAGAATTATTTTGTTTACAAGGAACAGAAAATGCAGCTCACAATGAGAATGAAAAAGAATGAAAAATTATTTAGCTTACCAAATTTTACATTCTAAGAAGGGAATCAATGTGAGAAGACATCATCTCCTGCTTGGTCCCCTTTTTGACAGGCTGTCTATTTCATGGAAACCAGTGGCCAGCAGCAGCTCCTGGACATTTCCCACCCTTTCCACAGTAAGGGTCTTTTCCCATAATCTAAGGACTAATACTTCCCAGTTTTGTGCAATTCCTAACCAATTATACCTAGGTGCATAGAGAAATAGGTTTTGTGGTGGAAAATATTACTCTCTAAACCTGGGGTTAAGGGACCAGGCAAGAATTGATGCTCAGTATAAGATTAACTCTAGTGCCTCCCAAAATCAAGGCCCTATCCTTCAGAGCCATAGGGAGATTGGGAATTGAATCAGTACAATGGAGTGTTGTGAATGGAGTGTAGTTGAAGAGCAGAAAAGCACAAGAAGACAGATGTCTACTGTGGGTACTCTTTGGTTTAGCTATTTCATGATTCTTGAATCACTGAGGATCTAGGAAATATGAAGATCAGGAGGCCAAAGCAATAATACAGCAGGTAGGATGTTCACCATGTATGCAGCCAAAATAGGTCCAATTTCCCATCATCCCCTATCGTCTCCAAGTACAGACCATGAGAAAACTCTGTCTCCCCTCACACACACACACACACACACACACACACACACACACACACACACACACACACACATGATCAGCATAAGTTGGGGAGCATTTGAAGTTAGGAGATGTGGTGTAGGTTGAAAAGAGGACCAATCTCTTATTTCAATCTCTTATTTCTTTTATTTTTATCTTTATTTAAACACCGTGATTACAAATATGACTGTAGTTGGATTTTAGTCACAACAAGACACCCCCCTTCACCAGTGCAACCTTCCCACCACCAATGCACCCTATATCCCTCCAAGCTCCTATTTCTGAGCATCTAATTTGGGTTAGGCTTTGTATCAGACACTAGAATATTCATCACATATTCAACCTTAGCATTTGAGTTAGATCTAACAGTCACATCCGCCTTACAGATAAGGGAGGTAAGAGTGAGGAATAAATTTCTATTCAAAGTTGGTTGTTTATTCACTATTCCACAAATAATCTGTAGAGGTCTTCTATTGAGCTATATAGGAAGCAGGATGGGATTTGGCAGGTTCTGCCCTCTAGGAGTTTGCTGTACAGTGGTAAAGAGGGAAGCAGGGAGCAGTAGGGATCAAGATTACAGTTGGCTCAAACCTGATCTGAAAAGAGACAGCTCAGGTCTGATCCCAAAACAGCCACTGACCACACACACTCCTTTATGTCCTCTCAAGGCACAGTCTGGATTCTTTGTTCAGCCTATATGGAACATTATTCTGCCAGTCTATTGTTCAGGAGGAGCCCTTGGCTCAATTGGCTTAACCCAATGTATAGAACTCCCTTGTTGTCACAGGAAGCTGGTTTCTTAACCCCAGGTCTAGAGGGTCATTGTTTCTACCACAAAACTGATTTCTCAGGGCCGGAGAGATAGAATAGAGAGATAGAAGTAAGGTGTTTGCTTTGCATGCATAAGGACAGTGGTTCGAAACCCGGCATCCCCTATGGCCCCCTGATCCTGCCGGGGACGATTTCTGAGCATAGAGCCAGGAGTAGCCCCTGACGCTGCTGGGTGTGATCCAAAAACAAACAAACAAAAATATTTCTTTCTGTACCCAGGCAAGAGCTCCTCTTCAGACTTGCTTCTTTTGAGAAATCCTTTTCAGGTGGTAATATTCAGGTAATAAATCCTTCACTAATAGACAACTACTCTTCAAGACTCCCTATCTCTTAATTTTCTTTCTTTTCTAAGGTATGCCAGAGGAGGAACAGGATTAATATCCCATCTCAGTCCCACTCCCACCATCGAATCTTCAGCCTCCTGTCAGCAGTCCCCTCAACCCTTCTGCACTCAGCATCTTTCATTTCTCCCATCCATCAAAAAAGTTGGCAATCTCTGTTTCTTTCCCTAGAGAAGTATAGAGATGACCTTGGTCCAGGAAGAGAGGTCAAATTTCTCTCTTAATATCTACTATTAGCAAGAAAATATTCATTGAATTCCTATCATACCCCAGGGTGGAATCTCATAGTTCGGAGAAGAGACAGCATTTTATAAAAGTGGGTAGAACATATGTACACATGTAATGTTATCAATGAAATAGCAATGAGAGGACTCTAAAGGCACACCTGGAAATGCGTGAAAGTATCAGAAGGTACATTCTGGTGAACAGTGACTTGGCCAGGACTGGGAAGGCTTTTCTAAAATGTCATTAAACTGAGAAATTAAAATTGGTAGGAGTTACCCTGAGGTCATGCAAGAGAGGGTCTGGAGCAGTCATTCAGTCAAAGCTCTGCCATGAAAGAGCATGATGTAGCATATAATTGAAGAAATTTTGCTGCCCAAGGGAGAAATGAGAGCACAAGATATAATATGACTTGTCTTGTTACTAAAACAGAGCAGGATAGCGTGAGACGCGGAGCAGGCATGTTTACATCCTAACGCTGAGCAGATCCTGACTAGCGTATGTCAGAGGGAGGGAGGCAGTGAGGCAGACAAGCAGGCCAGCTGGCCCATCAGAGGTGTGGGAGAGTGAGAAAAGGGAAAGAAAAGATCCAGAGAAAAATGGAAAAGATCCAGAAAACATTCTGTAGTTGAGACCCGTAAATTAATCTTGGGGCAAATAAACTTAGATTCTTAGCCATCCTGTGAATGGATTCCCTCAGCTCTGCCTGACATGAAACCAAAATGCCCTCAAAGAATATTAGGTACCAGTACCTGCTACAGACATGACCTCATGATGGCGTTTTATTATAGAATTATCAGAACTATTTGGCACAATGGTACAATAAATTAATATTAGGCAACACTGCATGGAAGAAATGTGATAGAAGGTACCAAAGAGAACATAGAATTGCTCCAACTTCTAGAAGCTGCACTTATTCTTCTGATCCAGAACCACTGCTGATACACCCAGGGAGTTCCCCAAATAGGAACCATGTGTGCTAGCTAGCCTTGATGCTTTATCTAGTCCAGCTACTTCTGGCAAGACTACACATTCAACCCCCAAGTCACGCATGAGTTTTACTTGACCATATTTCTGATTCTATTCTTTCTTCTTTTTCTCCTTTAGTGTCTGTCCTCTCATATGCTCACCATTCTGGAATGGAATGGTATCTCCCTCTCTCTTCCTCTCTTAAACCTTGCCACAGCTCCTCAATACCTGTCACTTCAAGTTCTTGCCCTTTGTATCACAGGAGACCCTGGTGACCTGCCTCCATGTGTTTCTCTTACTTCCCTTTTCATCTTCTAGAATATGATCAGCCACCAGATGTCACAGAGTCTTTGAAGAGATCACAGTATCTCAGCACATTTGCACACCTGCACTGGGAATGCTTTTTCCTGCCATTTCCTTGTCTTCCACTGTAGTTCCTGCTGCACTGTGAATTGAAGGCTTGTGCTTCATGTGTAGTTATATTTCACCACATAGAAAAGCATGTAGTAGATTCTCAATGATGATAAAAATATTAATGAAGATACATTTGTTTATAAACAAAAACATACCCAGATCTAATGTTGCCTCCCCTAAGAAGTCTTCCCACATTCTTACAAGTAGATAGCAAGTACTAGAGTACTTTTCTCTAGACTGAGAAAGAAAAATCAGAAAGTGTGTGTCAGGGAGAATCTCAATATTGGAACCCAACTTCATATCCTTCCTAGGTGTGGGATCATTTATGATTTTTCTAAAGTGGGACAACAATGTCTTCAACTGAAGTCTAAGTGCAAGAAGGTGGCCAAGAAGAGACATTATAATGAAGTGTCATTGCAGTGATTTCCATTCCTTGGTGAGATTTTTTTTTAGTAGGCCTAATTTCTCCTGATCACACTAATGAGGAAACTGGAGCATAGGATGACTCTGTGATGAGCCCAAGGTCCCTAAGCAAGCTGGTAGGAACGGACACTCAAATATAGTCTCTGGATTCAGTCTAGTGCTGATTGCTTTACTCTCTGGAACTGCATCAAAATAGGAAAAATAGGGGCCAGAGGAAGGGCATTTGGCTTGCATGCAGAAAGATGGTGGTTCAAATCCCGGCATCCCATATGGTCCTCTGAGCCTTCCAGGAGTGATTTCTGAGCATAGAGCCAGGAGGAACCCCTGAGCACTGCTGGATGTGACCCCAAATCTCCCACCAAAATAGGAAAAATAAAGAGGAAACCCACAGGAAGAGAGAACCAGCTTCTTTTAAAGATCAGAGAAGTCACATCCTATCCATTCAAAAGACCTTCAAGTAGGTCTCTGAAATCTTGGCTTAGTTTCATCTGGCACTTTGCTTTCTATTCAGAGATGGCCCCCAGATCTCAGCCAGAGACTGGCGCTGACCCCAGCACTTCCTAAGAATGATTTTTTTTTTTTAGCTCTGCCACAGACCAAGGCCACCAGATTCAGGTTTTAATGCAATAGCTTTAATACAGAGGCACTTGGAAAGATTCTAGATGTTTTTTTGTTCCACTCCAAGTCTAGTTTGATTTCACTCCCGGCACTGCTGCTTTCTCACCAGTCCCAGGAGTCAGGATATAAAAAGTGAATGAGTCAGGAAATGAGAAGCAGGAATAATACCTGGGCGGCATAGATAAACTCAAATATCACCAGCACAGATCTTGAGCAGAGATTCTTAACATTTTGGAAGGCACAGATAACTTTGAAAATTATAGAAAGTAAAAAACATACTCTCCCCCATCCCAGAGAAATTCACCTTCTTTATAAAATGTGACCTTTTATATGAGAAGAATAAGAATCTCCCTCATGGTTCCTGGTAGGAACTCCTAATATAGAGGCAAGAGAACATCAATGTTGAAAGATTTCAGAACATCAGCCAGTTACCTTGGCCCCCAGTCTCACATACAGGAAAATTAATTCCAGCCTCAGGGTCTCCCCATCAATATCAGGATAATGCTTGCAGCAGATAAAACCTGTCTGAGTGTTACCTGATTCTTACACCACTCTTCCTCTTCCATTCCAGCCTCTTCCAGCTGCTTCTTCACAAATATTTGCTTTTGTCTTAGCCCTTGTTTTGATTATGTATAAATTTACTCTTCTGAAAAAAAAATATGAGCATCTCTCAGAGACATAAAGCCAAGGTACCACCAAACCCCAGCTGAGCAGGCATCAAAGACTGGAAGATCCAATTTCCAGAGCCAGGGTACCCTCAATGGGAAGGAGACACTATGAGGAAATTACTCATATCTGGAGAGACAGAGGCAGGGACATGAAGGTCACAACATGAGCTGAAGTCAAAGCTGAATTTTCTTGAGGTGAGACTTGATTCTGAGATAGGTAGCTGGGCCATGAAACCCAGCCATACTGGACAAGTAGGGAAGGGTAAGGATTCTGAAGCTGAGGTGTGCTGAGGGAGGCCCCAGTGCTAGATTGGAAGAGAGAGAGGTTCAATGCTCCCCTTCCTCCCACATGAACTTCATTTAGCTTCCTTTCCCTTCAACCCTTCTTTAAGGTGCTATTCAGGGATTATTTTCTCCACGTCAAGAAGCCAAGTCCTATTCAAACCGTAGCCATCAACCTCCTGCCCATATACTTATTTGACTTCATTAACTGTGTCACAACATATCAACAACTCCTCTACTTTTCAGGAGGGGTTATTTCATTGTTGATTTCACTCCTGATTTCAGCCTGTGGTGATTCCACACTTATCCCATTCCTTATTGTTATCTATATGTGTTTGGTTGCCACAATAGAGTAGGGGCTCTCCTGGCCTCTGTTCGAGTTCAGGGATGCTGTTGAATACCACACAATGCACAAAACAGCTTCCTATGACCTAGAACTATTCACTCCTGAATTCTACAGTACCTGAGAGTAGGCCCAGGCCTACTCTTATTTCACCTTATATCACCATTATTTCACCTTAAACCTATTACATAACACAAAGCATAGGAGTGCATGATAAGTGTCATTTTAATGGATAAATAAATAACAAATAAGGAATGAAGGATAACATCCCTTCTAAAGACATCTGTGACCTAGTCACACTCAATCATTCTGTTCAATAGGCATGTGATAACTGGGGTCAAATCACTATCTGTTTGGGCCTAGCCAGCTTTTCACCTTGCTTCTCTCCCAGACATCCCACCAAAGTGCCAGCACCATCCTCATGTCTGAATAGCCTGACCTATGTTTGTGTACCCAGAAAGTAGTTTCCCTGCTCTAGTATATAAGGTAGAACAAAGAAAGTGAGTCTTAGAACCAGACATCATCCGGGTCAACATCCAGCTAGTTTTGTCTGAGGAAACTGGACACAAAGCCTGCAAGGAACCTACCAGGCTTAATCTCTGAACATTCAGAAAATATAAATATCTAAAATAATGTCTTCATTTATTTCCCTGCTACTCTATATCTCTTTTTATCATTTCTCCCTTATTTTTTTAGTTTGTCTTCCCTCTGCCTCTGGTGAATTGGCCTAACATGCTAAATGGCTTTGAAAGCAAATTTGAACATGATGCACACTTGTTTTTGAAGCGTTCATGCTTTCCTTGAAATGACAACTTCATAAATAATAATTATAATAACAAGAGCTGCTACATATGAACATTTTCCTGGAAGCTTTGAATATTTATTTATTTATTTTGGATTTTTGGGTCACAGCTAATGACTCTCAGTGGTTATTCCTGGCTATGCACTCAGAAATTACTCCTGGGACATATGGGACATATGGGACACCAGGGGATTGAACTTCGGTCTGTCCTGGGTCAGCTGAGTACAAGGCAAACACCCTACCACTGCACCATCACTCCAGCCCCTGAATATTTAATTTTTAACCAATACCATAATCTCAAGAGGTAGGATTATCCACATCAAAGAAGAGAAAAATGAGGTTTAGAGAAGGTTATGTCACAACTAAAAAGAACTAAAAGACATTCAACTAAAAGAAATATACAGGAACCAAGTCAAGTCATACTTTTCTGGACTGTGGAAGTGCACAGTAGCATTAAAGTGAAGGATGGTAGGTAATCAAGAACAGATGATCAGGTTAGCAAATATGAAAGAATAAAATTCAGGCATCATGGAGGAGAAACTGAAGTCAAGAAGAGAAATCAAGAGGTGGAAGCAATAGTTCATTCAGGTGAGAGCTAAGGGTCTGAGTGAAAGGAATAGGAGTAAGAGTAGTGATCATGTTTATGAGGTGCTCACATGGTGAAATATAAAGTGAAATTAGCTTAATGCAGAAGAAGTAAATCATATACATAACAAGAACTCTTGAGGTAGACTTATCTGGGTGCATATCCCAAGAAATCCACCTTGGCTTAGGTGGGAGGCATCAAGCATATTTATTTCCAAGTAATGTCGAGGACCAATTGGACAGTTTAGGTTGAGCAAAAAGTAGGGTGCAGATCAGAACCCTGTTTGTCATACTCCTGCAGTTCCTGGGGCTTGAAAAAAACAGATGAACTCTCTGTTTTTTTCCCTAAAATCTATAGATGTTATCTTGCATGCAAAATAATCTTAGCAGAAGTTTTTGTTAAGTATGTTTAGATAATAATCTACATTGGATCATTTTGGAGGATCCTTTAAACAACCACAAGTGTCCCTGGAAAAAGGTGGAGGGTGCTACAGCAGACAAAATGTAAAGACAGTGTGAACAAAGAAGCATAGACTGAAGTGATATGCCCACAAGACAAGAAATATGGGCAGTCTCCAGGAACTAGAAGACACAGAAAGGCTTTGTCCTTTTAAGCCCCCAGAATACAGACTTGAAAATCCCATAATTTAAACCATAGAAACCCCATGATTTGGGCCATTTGGATTTCTGGCTTCCAAAACAGTGAGGGAATACACCTGCCTCCAAAACCACCAAGTTTATTCAGTGGCAATAAGACAAACCTATAGGACAGGCAATAGGACAGTGGAAATATGTACAGAGCCTCAAATATCACAAATATTAAGTTATTCCTTATTGGTCTGAACTCTCTCCCCATTTACATGTCTTGCTGGAAAATGCCTCGACATCTGAATTACATTCTACATATCTGACAGGAGATCTCATTTCTAGTCCCTCTGTCTTTATCTTCTTTCTAAGTCCTGCTCTGCCTTCCTCCCTGTTTCTCTTGATATGTCTCTCATCTTGATGTATCTTATGCAATATATTCTCTTCTGCCTATATTTAATCTTTCCCTTCATCTCTGACTCTGCCACCTTTCTCTTTTACCGGCACTGTTGTCTACATTGCTCTTCTCTCACTCATCGATTCTTTTCCTTGGTCACTCACTTCCTATTTCTCTCCCACTCACTTCATTTCTTTTCAGGTTTCCAGTTGGTGTCTCTCAGTAGACCTCTCTCTCTCCATCACTCTGCTCCATCCTAATACTTTTTCTTTATGCCTTCCTGCCTGTGTGCATTCCTCTTTCCATTGATCTCTGCCTCTCTGTATGATTCTCTTTGTCTTGCCCCTCATCCTGCTGGCTCTCCTGCCTCTCTTTCACTCACAGGCCTCTTTACCTGCAATGGGGTTTTGGGGAAACACACTAGGGATGTGCCTACAATGGGACAGGAATCTACAATTACATCTGCAGTCTCCACACGCACTTTAGCAGAGGATTCATCTGTTTAGTCATGCACCTGTCCGACACTGTGGGAGGACGGGAGAGGGAGGCAGAGACAAAAGATGTTTCCTAGTGGCATTGTTCTTTTGGCTTAACCTAGCAACTCCCAGACAGGTGCCTCTTAATATTCCAACAGGGCTGTCAGCCCTACCAAAGAGAAATCACTTTTTCTTGGTCTACCCCTATGCAAAATTAATATTTCCACTTTAATGATGATCATCTGTTGCTGGCAGGGGTAGGCGTGCTAGCCAAGAAAGAGTTCTAGGTGGGGATTTCCAAACAGGAACAGGTAGGAGTTAAACTTTCTTATTTGGAGGCAGAATGATTGTAAGGCAAAGACCTTGTTGAGGAAGACTATCTATTTTTCCCATTATTGTCTCTAGATGATGTCTAGTTCATAGAATAATGTCTGCCTTCCAAAAGGCATTTAATAAATACCTGCATGTATTAATGAATGAATGAACTTCAATATTCATTGTGCCAAGTACCGATGTGCCTCATTGAACTAGCCACTGATTTCTCATCTGCTAAATGGGAAATGTGATACAACCTGTCTTCTATACCAACTGTGGGAAGAGTGAAGGGCAATATGGAAGCTGATTAGCAGGTTAAACCTCAGCTTTCTCTAAGTGTAGTTGAGCTTGCTGGTGGTTATGGAAGAGCTGCGGAGAGTGAGAAGTTTGGTAACTCTATGGAAGAAGGAATGGGACAGGGAAGAGAGATCACAGCCACATAGGGGGTCTGTGTGTGATATAACAGTTCTGGGACCACTCTCAGAGGTGGCAAGAGTTCAATCTAGAAACTACTATATTCCTGGTTAGAGGGATGGCTGACTCCCACCAAGAGGAACCAACCCTAAAGCAGGCACAGCATTATTTTAGTGCCCAAATGACCAGTGAGGACTTGTGTTTCAGGTGGGATGAATCCCCTTATCCTTGCCAATTCCTTCTCCATGTCCAGGGTGTTAAGTCACCTTCACCTCTTCAATAAGGCTTTATCTGATCACTTTTCTTTCTTTCTTTCTTTCTTTCTTTCTTTCTTTCTTTCTTTCTTTCTTTCTTTCTTTCTTTCTTTCTTTCTTTCTTTCTTTCTTTCTTTCTTTCTTTCTTCCTTCCTTCCTTCCTTCCTTCCTTCCTTCCTTCCTTCCTTCCTTTCTTTCTTTCTTTCTTTCTTTCTTTCTTTTCTTTTCTTTTCTTTTTTTTTTGTGGTTTTTGGGTCACACTCGGCAGTGCTCAGGGATTACTCCTGGCTGCATGCTCAGAAATTGGTCCTGGCAGGCACGGGAGACCATATGGGACGCCGGGATTCGAACCGATGACCTTCTGCATGAAAGGCAAATACCTTACCTCCATGCTATCTCTCCAGCCCCTGATCACTTTTCTTAATCCTCCAGTCTGCTCTCTGTACCTTGCCACATGAAGCACTCCTTTTACCCTACTTATCTTTCTTCACACCACTTATCACTTTCTGGCATCCTCTAAAATATATGAATGCTTTATATGGATATTTTGTATGTCATAGTAAAAATATAAACTCCATTAAGACAAGAATCTTTATTGGCTTTTCACTGTATAACCCAAGTACCTAAAATAATCAGTTGTTCTAGTGAAAGGAGATCGGATTTTTCATAAGATGATCACATTACTTCACTACATTGCATTGGCACTGTAAAGGACTCAATATCATACATTCTTTTATAAAAATAATTTTATTATTATGATTTAGGCCATGGTGACAATAGTGATATTATTTATGGTTTTGATGAACAAAATTATGGCACCTTCATCACCACCATAGTTTCCAAGACTGAAAGATCATACATTATACCCAAAGCAGTTAGATCCTGAGATGAAATCTAGGCCAAAATACAAGAACTAACTGAAACCTTGGTGGTCACTGGAGTATCATATATATGAGTATCACATACATGAATATCACATATGTTCAAGCAAAATAATATTTTGGCCTTTTAAGGCTGTGATGAGCCAGGTAATAGCAAATAGACTATCTTGTGCACACACTGTAAGCTCTAAAATATAAAATAAGTTGTTTATGTGAAGGTGACAGTGCAGCCACCTGGGTGGTAGTGCAATTAATTAGAAGAGTTTCCTCCTTAGATTGTAAACTATACTCATCTCCTTTCCACTTCCAATTCCTGGCATTTTTTAGTAGTGATTTATATTTTGGAGTAGTCAAAAACATTTGAGTATATGAATGAGAGTGAATGGAAATTTGTGCAAATCCTTATTGCCTGCTGAATGTTCCTCTGTAACATTCAGAGAAAGTGGAAGCTACTGATAATCTGCCTTTGTTTCAAGACAATTCTGGGCAGTTCTCCATATCCACCTGAGATGGGCCCTCCAGCTTCACTGTATTGAGGGTACTTTGAAAGAAATACTTCACTAAGCTACGAAAGTATCTTAGGATGACATTTTCAACATACAGATCATCCCGAAATTTATTTTTTGGCAATGAATAATTGGAAGTTTTCACCCCAATTTCCCCCCTCTCCTTTCTATAATATATGGGGAAAAAATGTTCCCTGAGTTATTGTCTTCTCCTTGCCTGGATCTTAAATCTTTGTTCAAAGACAGCTTTTTTTAATTGAAAATGTTCACTCTTTCCTTCCCCTGCCACGTTCCATATCTTGACTCAGAGCCATCATAGTAAATTATCTTAAGTGAGAAGATCAGAAGTTCTCAAAGTTTGAGGAAATTGTAACATGGTTGGAGAAGGATGGGGAAAGAAGTTTGTCTCAAATGACTCTGTTTTAAAGTACTGCATTTTAAACAGGTCTTGTACAAACTATTCACAAGACTCAGTTTGTTGTTTGACTGGGACAACCTAGCTTCTTTCCTGCTATATCTGAAAGGTCATTGTTGATGAGAATATCTTCTAGGGTTGTTTCAAGTCAGACTGGAAAAAGGGGATAATGGGTCACAGATTCACCCTCCCTCTTTCATTCATGTATGCAGATAGTACCCCTATATTAATTCTTATGGAGAGGGATGGATGTGACAAACATCCAGTGGGACTCAGGTCCTACTCGGCTCAGGGATCATTCCTGATTGTATTCAGGAATGTCTGTGCTAGGAATCAAACCAGCATGCAGGTCTAGTGTCTTAACCTCTCTGCTATCTCTTCAGCCCTAGTACTCTTTTTTTATATCTTTATTTAAATGTCTTGATTACAAATATGATTGTGATTAGGTTTCAGTCATGTAAAGAACAACCCCTTTCACCAGTGCAACCACCAATGTCCCAAATTTCCCTCCATCCCACCCAACCCCCACCTGTACTCTAGACAGGTTTTCCACTTCCCTCATTCATTCACATGGTTATGGTAGTTCTTGGTATAGTTATTTCTATAACTGTATTCACCACTCTTTGTGGTGAGCTTCATGGAGTGAGCTGGAAGTTCCAGTCCTCCTCTCTTTGTCTCTGAGGATTGTTGCTGGAAAGATACAAGGTCTTACAGAGTTCCAGTAATCTACCTCTTGTTCTTAGGGATAAATATCCCAATATTAGTGTGGAAAGCAATAGTTATTCTCTTGTGTTTTCTCTTATATGAGAAATCTGGGGAGAACTACACAGGTTGTCCAATGAGGAAATTCTGATGCAGTTGTAGAGAGCAGATATCACTATAGAATAATAGAGAGGCTCTCTCTCTTTTCTCTTTCTCTTTTTCTCTATCTTACCTACTCCTCTCTCTGTGTGTCTCCCCCTCCTTCCCTTCTCATTCTCTCTCCCTGCATTCTCTGTGTCTCTGTTGCCTTTTCTCCTCTAGGGTCTCACCAGAGCTAATCTGGCCTTTCTCTCACAGCAAGATAATTCCAGGGCAGTCCAACTGCTTGCAAAGAAATTCAGTACCTTTAGTTCAAGGATTCCACAGCATAAAGATTACAAGCTGCTTCAATTCCTTCTGACCTCTCCACAAAAATCATCCCTGCCATTTCTGTTAGTCATCCTTCTTTTGATTATAAGTGAATCACACGTCCACTTAGACTCAAGAGTAAGGACATAAGCTACAAGGTCACAGCCCAAACTAGCATGTAAGTGTATTGGTATTTCCAATCTGCTATTTCCAGCTCATGGCAAAGCCAGATTTGGCTTAGATACAGCAGGTTCCAAGACTTCTGGTGCAGTTTTTTAACCTGGCCCTGAGGGACCTCTCCTTCCAGTCTTACCCCAGCCCCAGGCACACTTGTGATTCTTACCATTGGCACACAAACTGGGATCTGTTCTGAAGTGGACTAGAATCTGGCTCCGCTAACTCAGCCAGCTGCCTCTGCAAACTCTGGCAGCGAGACAGTCTCCCAGGTCTGCTGGCCAGACAGACCACGGCCAATGCCAACTTGCAGAGTTCCCAAGGAAGGGGACAGTGAAGGTCAGTCATATTCAGAAGAAGAAAGCAGGTGGCAGACCCAGAACACAGTGAGTCTGCGGCACTTGTCATTGTCATAAACAAGTCATCTGGTGTTTTTCCTTCTCCCACAAGGCTCTGGCCTGGGATGACTCAGACTATGACAGGAAAGGTGTCTTCAAGTTGGGAAACAGCCCAGGGGGCTAGAAGCTCAGGGTTTGGAGGCAGACATTCCTGAATTGCAGTCCTGACTCTGTCATTGCTGTTATGTGACTTTAGACAAGTTCCTTAGCAAAGAGTTCCTGAGCAAAGAGAAAATAAAATGTCTTTTTCCCTGGGCACTTGTGAAGATTAAATTGCACTTGTAAGCAGAATACCTAGCATAGTGCAAAAGACACAGTGGATGCTCCATAAATGCTAGTTTTTAGTTTTCATGTCCTGAATCATGTTCTTTCCCAATCTGACAATTCCTTAGAGAAAGAGGTAAGAATTTCCCCCACTTTATCATCTCTATGACCTTGACCGAGACTGGAATGGTGGCAAAGACTCCAGGACTGTAAAAATGATATTGAATTGTCTGAAGGCTGAGGAGTTGACTCTGGAAGCCCAAGAGAAAGAAAATGTGATCTGGGACACTGGAATGGTCTGGGCAACTAAGTCTGGAGACAGACTTAGTTTTTGGGGGGTGTTATGGACAAGGTAAGAAATGAGAAATATAGGCATTAGGCATTATGTTGAACAAATAATCAGTCCCCTCTATAATTGAACTGGTCAGCTGTTTCAAACTTTTAAGTATAAAGGCAGCTGTCAACCACTGAGAATTCTTACTCAGTGGAGTGGCATGATCATATCTGCATTATAGAAGAATCCCCTTAGATAGCTTTTAGTAACTGGTTAGAGACAGGCTGTCCTGTGGTAGAGAGACACTTTAGGACTGGATAACCATAATCCAAGGTAAAGAGGGTGCTGGGCTTTCATATAATGACAGCAAGAGATTGGAGAGAAGGGAGCAAATTCAAAAAAATAAATTGTTCTATGCGTAAAGAGTTGGTGACAGCATGATATTCAGTGACTCTAAATGCAGTCACTTCAGAAAGCCTGGAAGTGTGGGCAAGGGCTTTTTGGTAAGAAGGTCTAGAGGGATGAAATAACCATGCACAGAGTAGCTAATACTTGTGCTATTGAATAGTTGCTTGTTATAATTCTCTTAAAGTGCTCATGAGCAATATGAAGAATTAGCTCTTTCTGTTCTCCAGAGACTTTAATAGGTCATATTTAATGGTAGAATGGGGACAGTACTTAGGATGAGCAAGTTTGTGCTTTTTCTAGAGGTGACCAAAGTGGATAACTGATTCTTCAACATCAAAAAGGTCCTAAGCCTTGTTTATCTGCCTTCATCTGGGACTGTGTGATTTCAGACCATGGAAGTCCAGTGGTTTCCAAAGGGATAAAGTGTGTCCTAAAAGCTGTGACCTATGAGCTCTCACTACCTAGAAGTGGATTCTGGCTCCTCCTCTTCCAATTCTTTGGGTTTCGGCAAATAATTTAATTGCTCTGTAAACTGGTTTTGTAATCTGTAAGTGGAGAAAAATAATAATACTGTTATGGCTGTCTGAAGCTCAGGGAAGGCAGTGCCTACAGATAGTTCAGTGGTGAGTAGTATGGCTATTTTAATTACTGTATTACTGTTGTTCTATTTATGACGAGTCCTCTGCTCGTTGTCTCATACTCTTTTCAGAGTTGTTCCTTAACATACACACTTACAGATATGAAGCTTGGACGAAATGTGGCAAGAACATTTTTGGATTATTACCGACTGAATCCCATGGTGGAGAAAGTGGCGATTCCCATGCCAAGGCTGCGGTAAGTGGCAAAACAGAGAAGTATGGGCTAAAGTCCTACTTAACCAGCATCGTGAGGTACTTCTGCACAGTAGGTGGCACTTCAGTCTCAGTTTCATAACCAGTTTCACAAGGAGAGAAGGTCAGGAAATGAATCTCTTTTCAGAGATCTATGCCAGGGCCCCATATGCTGAAGGTGCCATGACTCCTGGAGCTGAGCCCTGTGGGAATTTTGCAATGAATGTGCTGGCCTGCCCTATCTCTAGGCTCATTTCCTTTTCCCTACAAAGACGAGTGCTCAGTGATTACCCTGCCATACCACTCTTTCATCTGTCCTTGCCCTTGTGGTGTTTTATTTTCTGAGGGCCTTTGTACTGAAAGATCTTTCTATCCAATTAGACTCTTCAACAATGTTCATTAGTTATTTATCGGGCCAATTACTTCGTGCACATGATCTAATATATTACTCATAGAAATGATAGTCTTTGCATTACAAATCAGGAAATGGTGGCTCAGAAAGGGAAAGTGAAGGGCCTACATCAGCATTTAGGAAGAGGCAGGGTTTGATTTTGGAGTTTTGAGATTTCAAGTTTAGACCGAAGTCCAGTTAAGCTTTGCCTCTAGAGAGAAACCATGTTAATTCTCAGTGTTTGTTCAAGTCCTGCCTCATGCTCATACTAACTATGACAACTTAGTTAACTTTCGTGGCCTCTTAAAACCATTCTGAATCTGCCTCTATTAGGATCGAGACAATCACCTCCAAAAGAGCATTAAATATAATACATGACTATATTGAGTGTCTGGAACTAATCAGTGCTCAGTGAGATGTTTCCATCTCCTCTGGTTTCAAGATTTATGTTTCCAACTTCCTATCAACATATATAAGCATAGGGAAAACTCCTGGACTCTGTAGGATGGGCTTATCCTAGAGTCCATACCCATCAAATAGAGAGGGTTTTTTTTTTGTCTCTGAGCCTCAGCTACATACAGTGTCTGTGCGATAGTGGTAACTCATATCCATTTTTGTCACCTACCATTCCAAGTCACTGTGCCCCTTGTGCTCCTGGGCTAACTGCTCTTTTCAGAGACTCTCTCCATTTCCTCTTTGTGTCAGGTGTGTTGATGCCCTGCAAGGCATATGTGCATACATTCCTCATTCGCTCCAGTACAACAGTGTTTTATATCAGGCTCAGGAACTAGGGGGTAGAGAGCAGAAATTATTAAATAATGAAGCTGTGACCCATGCCTTTGAGGCACTCCCCTCTGGAGAAAATTCTCAGTTAATTCTTAGAAGTCACTCTTGATTGGTTCAAGTTCTTTAAAAATGTAGAGCTTCATAATACTCAAAAGATTTCTGAGAATCTCATTTATAGGTTAATTTGCGAATTGTCTCTTTAATGTCTTTTATCATTCTGAATGAAATTTGGATCCCTGACCACTTTCTTTGGCCTGTATCACTCTCACAGACCAGTAAAATGGGATTGCCACTGTGAGGGACATTAGTCCCATATAGACCTCCTCTCCTTAAAGTGTGGTAGAAGCTGAGGCCCAGGGAGCAGGAAGTTTGATTAGAGTTGGGACTAGCTCAGTCTCCACACCCCAGCCTGGTGTGTTCATCAGCTAGTGAGGAATTTTGGGGGAGACTGAATGGGGCCCTTGGAGCTGTGTCTAAAGGATACAAGAGAGTTTCCAGCACCAGATTTCAATGCTTTATAGAATCTCTTTCCTTAAACTTTTGAATCCTTGTTAGAACAGACATAGCTCATAGTGAACCTCATAAATTCATAGTCTAAGAATCTGAGGTAACTATACCTGTCCTTAAATTTGAAAAAAAAAAAACACACACAATTTCTCCCTGGCCATCTCTAGGAAGAGAATCCTGCTCTCCTCAGACTAGGCATGCTACTGAGTTTGCCATTGGAAGAAATGGAAGAAAAGAAAACCAGCTTTTTCCCCAAATTGCTTGATGGATGGATGCAAGGCTCTGACAGAGCACTTTATCAAATACATTATATTTTTTGGATTGCTTTCCACCCAAACATCAAGGAGCAAAGTGAAAGCACAGTTCTGGTTTTAAAAGAAAATTATATATATTTTGACTTAAAACTTATCCTTGTTTTCTCTCATTTCTGTGGATAATTATAATATGTCAGTTTCCACCCACACACTGACAGAAACCTGTTGGCACTCTATGTACTGAACCCCCTTCAGAGCAGGTCCCAAGGAAGGGCAGCATTGTGGGTTGAGAGCACAGGCTCAGGTACAAGGTATTGATAATCACAGCTGACAGAATGATTAGTCACAAGAATAAAAGCTCTTATTGCTCATCTTGTGGGTAGAAATTAGGAAGCAACAGGGAAATATTGGGAGCTTCAGAGGAAAGACAGAGCAGAGGATTATGCAACTGACAGCATGGTGTTTTTATTTTTGTGTGTGTTTATGTGGTATGAGAATCACAGTTACTCCATGCTCTGGGGCCACCATGTGCACCTCAGGAGATCAGAGGTATGGGGGGAAAAGGTATAAGACACACACAACAACAGAGCTGCAGAATAAGGAGTAGAAATGCTCAGATAGGATTCAACTATGTATTTTTATAAAACCTTTCATTTCCTACTGCTGCTCTCTGAGGTCTTGACCTACACTTAGAATTTCATGCTCAGTCTCTTGTACAGCCATTCCTGTTGTGTGTAGCCTTCATATCTGCTACTGGAAGTCACTTACCACCTGAGCTTTGAGTTGAGCAGCCAACTTCACTCAGGCCTCCATGTCATTATTCATTATTTCTCCACTTCCTGGAATATTCTTCTTTTTCGTGTTGACATGGTGAGAATCTACGTCTCTCTCAATTTCCAGTATATATGTCAGGCCTTGGTGCATTGCCACAGGTCACCCAGAAAGCAACTTGCCCTCGGATGGCTTCTTGACTGCCCTGTTTTCCCCTCTAACCTGGTACTTCCCAGGGTGTGTCACCATGATATTGCTCCATGCTGGCCTTCTCTACCCAGTAGATGACTCCTTTAGGAGCTCTTCTGGTCATTCCTATGTCCTGAATGCTAGGCACAGCAGTTAGTACATAAAAGAACCCAAATTAGCCCAGAATATAAAAATAATTAAAACAATAGAACTGACAACACCACTTAGAGCCATCTGCTTCAACCTTCTTATGTTGACAAAGATGAGACTTCATCAAACACTCTCCACACCATCCAGTAAGTATTTGGCAGCTAACAGGAGACCTGTGAAAGGCTTTGGGGGAATAAGTAGGGTTGTCATTTATTTTTAAAGAGTGTGTAGGCCAGAGAGTTAACTCAGTGGAGTAGAATGCATGGTCAGCATGTACAAGGCTCAAGTTTATTCTCTGTGCTCCATGGATGCCTGAATACTACCAGTCATGGCTCTAGGGGCCCCAGAGACCCAGGGCTGATTGTGGCCTCTGTGAAAAAATAAATCACATAAAGTGGCTGAAGTGATATCATAGCCAGTAGGGCATTGACTTTGCAGGTAGCTGACCTGGATTTCATAGCCAGTATCTCATATGGTCCCCTGAGTCTACCAAAAGTAATTTCTGAGTAAAGAGCGAGGAGTAACTCTTAGGAATATCCAGGACTAAACACACACAAATAGAATTTAAGAGCATGAAAATAAAAGGAACCAAATATGAAAAGACCAAGAAAGTTATATTCAAAGAAAACACTCAGGCCTAGAAACTAAGAACAGGAAAGATTAAGATAAGGCTAAAAGTTTATTTTTATTCTCCAAAGATTTCTCAAGCACCTTCTCTAATCCCAGGCCTGTGCTTTGCTTCCTTCAGGAATTACAGAGAAAAATAAAACCTCAAATTCACAGCCTCCTGAGAGAAGCAATTGAGGGCAAAGAACTCTCTAGAAAGTGGTGTGCTGAGGAACATGGTACAAAAAGTCACAGAGAAGTGTGACTGGTTTTCTGGGACTGCACTTCCCCCAGGAGATGAATGGGAGAGATTGTTGTGGGATCATGGAAAATAGAACAGTCTTCAGTTGCCTCTAGCACTGACCCCCCCCCCCCCATCCCTGCTGCCTGTGTCCATGCTTAGTCTCAGTGACAGCATGGCAGTTACTTACCTAGCTCTCCCTTACAGTGAACGCCTTCTCCAGGCTGCCATCTACTTTGGCTGTCACATTGGTGACCAAAGGTGAGCTTTCTCTCCCGGGAAGCAACCTCATTTATCCTCACCTCCACCCCCAAAGTTTGCCCACTTTACTTCCTTTGTGCCTCATTAATGTTGAGAACTGTATTTCTCAATGGCATACAAATTCAAAAATCTCTTCTCCAATCTCCCTTTTCTCAAAACCTCTGTGGCAGGAAAGTCATACGCTCTTTAAAGGCACATATTTTTAGAAATAAAGAAATAGGAGCTCCGGGAAGGGAAAGGATACAAGTTATATAATTTCTAAACTACATTTTAGCACTAATTCCAGGCTTTTGATGGGCCCTAAGGTCTAGATGCATCTCTCCCATGCTAGATAGCTATGTTCTGTTTTCCATAAGGGTGGCATTTCGGGCAGCAAGGCTTCCCAATCATAGATGATTCTTAGGTGTGCTGCCACACATTTCAACTTTACCTAATTGCTTCATCAAATAGCAAAGAAATGGATAACTCCAAGGTCACAAATCACATCCCTAATTTCAAGAGCTCAGAGATCCCAGTTATGGCCTTGATTGTTGTCCACTCTGTATTGCAATTCTTATTGTTTTATGTAGCTTTTTTGAATGCAACTGTCACCTCTACTAAGAAATAGGCTCCTGCCTGGCATCCAGCATCACATCTATGGAAGTAATATGGTCTGAGTTGCTTTTACTCCCTTTATCTCATCTAAACTCACAAGCAAGATTGGTCTATTTCACCCATATTTTGCAAACAAAACTCTTGGAAGTTAAATAACTTGCCTAAGGTCACATCTTTCTTAGGCAGTTGGCCTGGGGCTTCCAATAGGTTCTAAAACCTTCACTTGTCACTGTAAATCTTAGCCTAAAGAATGAACAAATGCTATCAGTTAGTATCTTATGAGAGAAAATTTAAAAAAAAAAGAAACAATTGGCTCTTGTGCACAAGACTAGTCTATGAACAAAACAAACAGTGAACGACTGTGGAAAAGCAATGTTAAACAATATTGATTTCTATGCTGAATGCTGGGACACAGAGACAAAGGAGACCCCCTCACCCAATATGCTTATTAAGAGCCTCCAGACTTGTGGGCAAAGTAGATGTATTCCTCAATGCCATAGTGAGACTTTACTGAGGACTGTGGAGCTCATGCTGTAAGTTACCCTGAGACCTTCCCAAACCATAGTTCTACATGTTGATTCTCATCCCATCTTGAAAGAGATTGAATGGGTGAGGAGCTATATGGAAAGAAAGGCACATGTGCTAAAACCGCAGTTAGTATGTCTCCAGAAGCAGCAAAACACAATGCATCCCTGTCGATCTAACAGTTATTCATTGAGTTAGCAGGATGGAATTCCTTGGTTAAAGAAGCAGAGGTCAGAGGTCAGCAGGGAAGCTAGACCTGCACACAGGATGTTTTGGTACATTGTGTATATGTGCTGTCTTTCTTCTCTCTGTTATCTTCCCCTTTACAGGAAAGAAAAACCCCCTTCCTACAAGCACCCACATCTACGGGGCTCGGCCAGCAACTGCCCCAATGGCAAAGGGGACAAGAAGAATTCAGTGAACCACAAAGACCCTTCAAATTCTTTTTAAAGACATGGGGTTGGTCCAGAAAAGTCTTGTGGAGGCAAAACATGCATTTTCTGCTGGACTGGAGTGGGGTGATATTAATCATCCTTCTTTAGTTTTCAAGATAAGAATTGTTGGGATAATGAATAAGCTAGTGAAAGAGAAATGGAAAATGAGAAATTCCACCATTGATCTTTTTTCCTTCTACCAATAGAAAATCAATTGTGAGACTTCAGCTTAAGGCTCCCGAACAAAATAAGACACTCAAGCCAGGCAGGTACAGATGCTTTTTCCCACAACATGGAGATTCTCACTGGAAAGAGAAAAATCTTTTAAAAGATTTGACATCTTAGGTCAGTGCTTTCAAAGTCCCCTTAACTTATTAAGGTATATAGTTATTCCAGTAAGTTACCTTTTAAATAGCTTCTGGTTGTTGGCAGTGTAGAAATGCAGCAGCCATAATTGCTGATTCCAAGCAACAACAACTGTATGTATAATCCAGACCTTGGAACCTAGGGGACAGAATTTTTGAAATAACAGTAGTCCTAGACACAGGGTCAGTGAATGCATTTGTAAACTGCTTGACGATGGAAGAGGTGGTTATTGCTAATCTATCAGGAAGGGCAGGTTGATTGCCAGCTAAGGCAAGTGCAAAAGACAAAGAGTCCAGTGCAGGGCAGGAGGGAATGATAAAATAAACAAGACAGTAGCAATTCCCAGGGTGGGCCAAGCACAATATTGTGTGTTTTTCTGAAGAGTATAAGTGCCTTTGTATGATGAATGGGTCTGGGGAGGCAGCTCCCTTCCTTCCTGCCTGGCAGAAGGCTGAGTCACCATGACAGCCTGCTAATTAAAATGACCTCCGGAAATGAGGATTAGGAGATAGGGAGAGGAAGGCAAACTCAGGGGAGATAGGGCCTTTAGCACAAAGCTCCAGTTACATATTCTTTTCTTTGGGTTGGTGATTTTTGAAGTATGTTGCAAAAATTGAGAGCAAATCTTATTCTCCCTTTGCTTATTGGTTTTTGGAAAAGATAACAAAGAACCATATGTTAGTTGGCAACAAATATCTTGTTGTATATACTCCCCTGGGTTCTTGTTGCCCAGAGGAACACAAATAAAATGTTTATGCAGCTTGTTCCTTGGAGTATTCTTGGCACTGTTCCCTGTGTGTCTCCCACTCTCTCGAGAACTATCAGCCCCAATTTGGCATCACCCATAATTTTAGGTCATGCACTCAGTCACCAAGATAAGGAAACACAGTGGAGACTTGACTTTTCAGCAGCTTCTATCTGCTTCCTGTGGAATTTAGTTGACTGTAACTGTTCATTGTGCACACATAGTGTGGCAATTCTCTTGGAATCCATAGCATCACTTGAGAGAGCCCCCAGTAGAAGGAGACTGCACAAAATCAGAGATCATGGTCTAAAGTTATTCTAATTTTGTGATCCTATTTAGGTTTTCTTGCTAAAAACTGCACCAATGAGTTGGATCCCAGTCAATACAGGTAGATTATATGATTATAGTTAAAGAGATAGAACGTGCAGCCAAGCAATGTTGCCTCTGATTCTGTATTCAAACCCCAATTCTATCTCTTCATGTTGGTCTGACCTTAGCCAAGTTATTTAACCTC
>PVKC010006681.1:0-30691 GCA_004027635.1 Crocidura indochinensis
AAAAAAAAAAAAAAAAAAAAAAAAAAAAAAAAAAAAAAACTAAAAAAAAAAAAGAAAGGGAGGAAAATAGACAAAAATGAACAAGCAGAAATGACAAAATACACAACAGCTACAATAAACAAGTAAACAACAACAAAGAAAAGGAAAAAAGGGAAGGAGGATTGGTGTGGTAAGATTTTGTGGGGTTTTTGTTTTGTTTTGTGTTTTGCATAGGCACAGTAAGTATTGGGGAAATGTAAAAGGGGATTCCCTTAGCCTAAGAGATAAATGGTTTCTCTGCTCTTGAAGCATACTGTCATGGAAACAACTACAAGGCTTCAGACATGCTCTTTATCGAACCCCAAGGTCTTTATAAGATGCCAGAAAACATTCTGCTCAGTTGTGGCTGACAAAACCAGTCCTCAGTCATTAGAGATCTTGGTATTTGTGCAGGTTATAGGACAAAGTCTAGGATAGAATCTTTCATTATGGTTCTAGAAGTTCTGCTCCGGTATAGTTGTTATAGTCAGTCTTCTGTAATTAGTGATCTTGATTTTTGCACATATTTTAGGATGAAGGCTAAGATATAGTCTTGGAAAGCTAGTATTCTGGGGGCTTGGCAAGAAGCCATTACTTTCTACCACCATTCTACCCAGTTTCTTTTGTTATAACACCCAACTCCCTGGAAGAAATGAGTCACTTTTATGGACAGCTAGAACCTGCCACAGGGAGAACTGGTGGTCTTAGGATGAAGGAGAGCATTTTATCAAGGAAATATTCAAGCTAAAACACATGACTAGAGAGAGATGTCCCAGAAAGTTTGGTATATTTGAAACAGTTTGGCTTTGTTCCTCAGAGTCCTCTCTTCTGTGGGATTATCTAGACATGCCCTTCAAATGATGGATCACATGCTTCTCTATTATCTCAGATCTTATGGGAAAATATATTCTTCTTTATGTGTTAGGGCCTCCATAGATAAACAGACCTAGCTAAGAACACTGAATCCATTTGCTTTCCTGATGACCCAAAATGAAAAATATCCAGAGCCTTACAATGCAATAGACTTGTCTGATGATAGGAAAGCAAGTAATTTGGGGGGAATGATAGAACAAGAGTTACAGTTTATTTCTGCAGTAGTCATACTCTGGTATGGCTAATAACATGTCCATTAAGATGAGCTAAGACAGACTGTGAAGTTCAAATAGCTGCTAATAATGTGGAGAAAACATACAGGAAAGCAGGAAAGCGGAGCAGGAGGAACTAAAGACACTTCTCAGTCAGGTTTCAGGAGAAACACAGGGATCTGACAAGCATGTGTTACAGAGAGAACACCAAAGCAATAGATGAACCTGTATGGGGATTAGGGACACCTCATGGGACAAGGAATATATCATAAATGTCCATTAAAGCCAAATACCTTCCTGCCAATTCCATGTCGATAGAAACCTGTATCATTGGAAGTGAATTCACCTCTTCCACTGGGAAAAACAAAGAAGAAAAGAGGAGAAATTTCTTCTCACTGAAATCTCAAATTGATCAAATTTGAATCTGAAACTAGTGAGTTATTTTTAAAAAACGATTAAATTGTTGGTCCATAGTAGACAGTGAGACTCATGAGTTAAAGACAGTTGTAAAGAAATAATGAATGTTACATCTAAACTTGGCTTATAGATTATTGTGAGTATAAACTTTAAGCCTCCTATTTAATATGTGTATGGTTCCGTAAAATTGTAATCAGTTTTTTGTTTTGTTTTGTTTTGCAGGTGTCCTTATTGCTTTTCAGCAGAGGATCAATTGCATTGCTAATGGAAGCTTTTTAAAGGTTGTGTCAAAGCCTTATGCTAAGGAGGGAAGCACCTCCTTGTTGGAGACTCAAGCAGTGACCCTGCTGGCTCTCTTGGCTTCTCTCCTCTTCCTTAAACTTGCACAAACACTATCAACTACTTTCTTTGCTTTAACAAATGTGAAGGGAGTCTCTTTGTCTAGCCTTCTCCAGGGGAAGTTTTAACTTGAGGCTCTCTGCATTGATGAAGCTGCTTTTCCATTTTGCTCTGTGTATCTGGGAGGAATTGAGAGTAGGGGGATGAGACCAGATTGGAGCCAGACTGTCCTCATTTGACTTACCAGTATTTGGAAGGCATGTACATTTTTCTCTTTTCTATTGGACTGAGAGTAAAATCTAAAATTTCTAGCTGTCTCTAAATTCCAACTGACTAAGCTTAAAGATTCCCAAAATAAACAGCTTAGTATTCTGGAAAGTTCCCTGAGACCCAAAGGTTTAAGTCAATTCAGGATATACCTCTTGACCTCCTCACTGGATGTTTGTTTGCTCAAGCAGCTATTGCATTGGAAGCAACTACCTTTTTATTTTGAAAAAAAAAAAATAATGATTTTCTAACACTTTTACTTGAGATGCAAGAGCCCCAAAATGGCATGTTATGTTGACAATATGGAATTTGGGTTCAGCTAGGTTAGATTGTTCTCTCCATTTTATATGTTCTTCTAGTCACCCTAAAGGACGGAATAAAATTTTATATGTTATACATATAATCGCCCTCTTCTAACACATTAGCCAATATATATTCACATTAGCCTATACTATACATCCTGATCTTCAGCAACATTAGTTCCAGAATTTCCTAACACGTAGCACAGATACCATCAATCCATTTCCTGCCCTCGGCAGACATTACTAATTGATCATAGCGCATCAACCAAGTAATTGACTATAGTACATGCAACCTCATATGGCTTCTCAGTGCTGTAGGCAGCCAGTACTGATCAATGAGAACTGGCACAGATAGTGAAACAGCTTTGTAGTACACCAGTTAGATTCTATTTTGAATCTCGGGGAATAGAGAATAAAGATAAGTGTATTAATAACTCATTTATTGGGAAAGTAGTGAGCCAAATGCTTTTCAAATATCTCATTTATTCCTTTTCACATTATTACAAATTAAGTAGCATGCTTTTCCACTTTACATATGAAAAACGGGGTTCAGAGAGGCCAATTAACTTCCACAAACAATGGAAATGAAGTGATAGATGTTTTTTAGTATATGTTGAGGTCCATCGGGGCTTCAATTCCTTCATGAATCTACTCTGACTTATAGCACTTTTCCTTCCTTATATTTATTTTATACAATTTCAGGCTCAGATGGTCAGATTCACCCTTTTCTTCCAGAAAATCCTCATCCCTTCCTGTTGGTAGAAACTTCCTCTCCAGAGATTCAGTAATGGCATTCTCAAAAAAGGCCTTCCTGATCCAGAAATTAGAAGCCCCTTCTATCTTTGTTTGCACCCCACACCTATGTTGTAACACTTTACTCCATTCTGACCTTTCAAGCTCCCTTTGGGAAAGAGAGAGTAAGTGCTACTGATTCTTCTGTATTGACAGAGTATTGTTATAGTATTGACTCAACAAAGGAAGAAAGGAATGCATTCAAATCCAAGGCCTGAATCCCTCCCAGGGAGGCCACTGATTGTCTGTTTAGTTCCCTATTGTGTAAATGGAGTTTGCTAAGCTCTCAGAAAATTGTTTTCCCAGCTTCCAAGACAGGAGGATCCAGAGATCAACTCAAACACAAAAATGAGCATAGCTCATTCAAGCAAACTCAGGACCTGAGGTCAACAGGGCTGAAGTCTTATCCACGAAACACCAACACCGTGTCAAGTGGCAGATCCAAGAAAAAGATCAGAGAAGAGATGAATGGAAAGGGAGGTACCTTCTCTCAGGGTTCCACCTCCATCCACCTGCACCTCACTTTTCCTCTAAACTGGGCTTATATCCTACTCCCATTGCCAACTCCAAATACACACACACACACACACACACACACACACACACACACACACACACGTTTATGGTTCCCAATGATCCTAATGAAATAGTGCAAACATGGTGCAGAATTTACTCTTATCAAAGACCTATTGTTCCCTCTGAATTTTTCTTCTACCTCTCACCAATCTACCTTGAACATTTCAGCGACATAAGATATTTTATTTTTGGTTTTTGGTTTTTGGTTTTTTGGTTTTTGGGTTTTTGGGTCACACCCAGGAGTGCTCAGGGGTTACTCCTGACTCCATGCTCAGAAATTGCTCTCGGCAGGCACGGGGACCATTTGGGGCACCGGGATTCGAACCGATGACCTTTTGCATGAAAGGCAAACGCCTTACCTCCATGCTATCTCCCGGGCCCCAACATAAGATATCTTAAATCTTTCTAGTAGTCTTTGATATCTTATTCCCAAGCTTTTACTCCTATGATTCTCTCTTCCTGAAATGAATCCCCTCTCTCCTTCCATATTAGATGACTTCTTATTCTGTTGTTCACCTAATCATCGCCTTCCCCTGCCCCCCCAACCAGCTCTAGGGTCCCCCTATGTGCCCACAATACCTCTCTCAACCACAAAGGTGCACCCATTCAGTGCATCTGTGAGACTAGTCCCCAGCACTATGACTGGTATGTGACTGTCCAGGTACATGGGTGAACAAAAGATTAGAAGGTAGAAACATTTTTACAACAAAATATATTTTAGTTGTCTCTTTGTCTATGGGTTTCTCATCCCCACTTCCCTCTAAATATCTGATACTTAAATTGTGTTTTTTTTTCTTTCTTTTTTTTTTTTTGGTTTTTGGGCCACACCCGGTGACGCTCAGGGGTTACTCCTGGCTATTCGCTCAGAAGTCGCTCCTGGCAGGCACGGGGGACCATATGGGGAACCGGGGGATCGAACCGTGGTCCGTCCTAGGTTAGCGCAGGCACCTTACCTCCAGCGCCACCGCAGTTTTTTTATTGTTGTTGTTTTTTAGTGGATGCATAGCAACACCCAGCTATTCTCAGGGCTACTCCTGGAAATGACTAGCTAGGGAAACCCAAGTGAAGCCAGGAATTAAACTAAGATCAGCTGCAAAAAACAAAAAAAAAAGGCTATTTTTTAACCCCTATCCTTTTTCTCTGACTTATGACTGTTCCAAATTGAGACACATAGTCTCTATACTCTGATACTCTTGGATGATTATTCTGAAACTTGCCAAAACCTTTCTTCCTTGTTTTTATTTCCTTTTCTGCTATCACGCTTGACTTCATTTGCTGGACTCTGTCTACCTCTTTCTAACTTCTAGAATTCAACCATTTCCCTTCTATTTTGACACAATGACAAATAGATAAGAGCCCAAAATCAATAACTATGACATGATGGAGCAATTCTAGTGAGGGAGGCTCCTATTTGTTTGTTTGTTTTTTGTTTATTTGGGGAGGGAAAATTGGGCCACACTTGGTAATGTTCCGCTCTTACTCCTGGCTCTTAAAGGAACACTCATGGCAGAGTCTAGGGGTCATATTTTGAGTCAGGAATTGAACCGGACTCAACCACATGCAAGGCAAGTGTCTTATCCATTACACTCTCACTCTACCCCAGCTCCTCCTTTGTGCGCATAGCTATATTTGATCCTTAGGATATTTTTCTGATGCTCAGAGATTCAAAGACAAGATTCTGCTATCACACAGCACATAGATTTAATTACCAATTTATCAACCTCGTTTTCTCTGCCTCCGAAAGTCTCTGAAATTCCTCCTTTTACTCTCCAAAAATCTTCCTCTCAGAGGAGAGCGTCTCTCTCTCTCCCCCTGCCATTCACAAGGAACTTGCAGTAGACAAAGAAAAGCCAGCTCTAATAGGTTCTCTCTAGCCTGCTCTTTTCTCCCTTTCTCAATAAATCCATTTAAGAGTAAAGTGTTTGATGGACAGTTTAATAGAGCTCTCCTTAAACCAGGCCACATTAATGATTTCTGGCTGGCTAAATGTCAACTTCCCAGCTCAATCGCTATTCTCCTTCCTTAACAATCAGTGTTGCACTCAGGGTTCTTTATTTGGTGGCCAGCATCCAGCACTGAAGGGGTCAGCCCTGAGTCTGTGGACCTGAGATTGAAGCTGGACTCAAAGCGTGACCTTGAGCAAGTCATTTAACTTGGCTGGAGACCGGAGCTGTGCTAAAGCAAGACTCCTGATGGGCAGGTCCTGTTAGACTCCTGGACTAGCAGTCCTGTTGCATACTGGTCACTTGTTGTATTAAAAAGTCCTGGATGGTTGTGGACGAAGGTGCGATGGATGGAAGGTGAAGCCTTTCTCTGCCGGACCAGGCCACGCTTCTGCAACCCCCTCCTTCCAGCCGGCGGGTCTTAGGATGGCATCGAGGAAAGGAATCACAGCAATGAGGTTTCAGGATACAACAACTTTATTCCAGGCCCTAGCCACCTGGGCTAACCTTTTAAGCAAACTCCATAAGTAGCCCTGCAATTAAACTTGTCTCATAACTCTCCATCCTGCCAACACTCCTGCTGCTTCTTCCTGTATCTCTCTTGCTGAATCCTTGAATCAATCTCTTCCTGACCATGAGGCAATCCTTTTTTTTTTAACCTACCAAGGACCCCTCCCAGAAATGGGCAGGTCTTACCATCAGGTAAGGTTATGCAGAAGATGGGGTTGAGGTGACAGTCACTGTGTCTATAATGTTCTTTAAGCTCCTTGGAGAAGAAATCACGATGCCTAAATAAAGGTGCAGGCCCATTGGGTTCTAAATTTTGAGGTCTAAAAGTGAACCATTTTTATCTTGGTCAATTATGTGGTACCTTAGTGCCACTGGGATAAAAAATGTAGATGAATCCTTGCCCAGTAAACATGTAATATCTAGGATTTTCTTAGAAACTTTGTTTATCTTTGAAGAGCATTTCATCTCTAATTTAGAGCAAATGTAGTTTGAACTTATCATCCAAAGAAAATTTCATCAAAATAAAAAGACAGCCACTCGGTTCTGATTTTTTTTCATCTGGTATATGCCCCACACGCTCAACAACACGTTACCAATGGGAAATGAGTCTCAGAGATATAAAGGAACTTGCCAAGGCCCCAGAGCAAGAAAGCAGTGGGCTCAGGACTATATCTCTAACCAGTAAGCAGAACTGGCTCCTCATGGAAAGGGTGATGACCCAGACAAAGGAAAAATCTAGAGAGTTGGGAGTTTATGAGCTGCAGGGAAGTTTTTATTCTCTGGGCGCTGAGTGAGTTGAGGTGTGTGAAGCCTCGACATCTACGTAAAAACCCACAAGCAACAATCACTTTTATTTGCTCAAATGTGTTCTTACTTTCTGATTCCTTGAATCTGGCCCACTTCCACAGCCTGCGGTTATATGTTTATATAATAAAAGTGGCCATCCCAAGTTCCATGTGTGGAAAATGGCTGCAACACTTCAGCCCCAGTTCCTTCAGGGGAAGAGACAAAGCCAAGCACCGGGCTGAGGAAGGAGTCGGTTTATTAAATCAAACTGCAAGGCTGCCCGTGTATCTTTTGATTTGTGACTCCTCACCCCTGGGAGAAATAGACCAACTAACAGCTTCCTCTGTTTGGAATGTGATCTGGACCATGTGTCACCAGAATCTTCATTGATGCAAGAGCAGGAGATCATCATCCTTTCGTTGGGGAATCAAAAGCTCAGAGAGCCTGGAATTGCTTAAGGCCTCACAGCCCTGTGTGATGGCAGATGGAACCTGAGGTTTTAATAGGTGCAAATTCTTAATCACAAATTAGAGACAAAACAGGGACAGTCACCAAGGTTCCCAACCCAAAGGCAATTAGCAGCATTGTTTTACTCCAGGGCAAGCACCACCTACCTGCCCCTACATGGAGTTTATTTACAACTTTCTAACACAATCTGACCAAGCATTACCTGGGGGGTGCAGAAAAGACTGCCAGCAGGAGAAAATACTTTAAGAACTGGGTCCAGGGAAACTGAGACAGTGCATGCATCTGCTTGGGTGTTTGCATACTCACAGCTCTAAGATAGTCCACTGAGCACCCAAAGGTTTGACTGAGTGCTCTTTGCTGAAGATGCTTTGGGCTACTGAGGAGATAAAGATAGAAAAAAAATTGACCTTAGAGTGGAGGAAATGTAAGGACTCCTAAAAGAGAGAGAGAGAGATATGAATATACAGCCATGAAATGAGATAGACTATAACTGAAAGAGGAAAGGTGGAGAACATCCCTTGCTAGTCAAGGAAGTCCTAGGCAAACAAAGACACCTCACAGAGCTCCTAGGGGCAAGGTAGGGCAGCTTCTTATGAAAATGTTGAGGGGGGGCTGGAGCCACAGAGCAGCAAGTACTTGCCTGTAACCAACCGGCATCTCCAGCATCCAATTTGGTTTCCAAGCCCCAGCAAGAGTGCTCTCTGAACACGGTGCTAGGGTAAGTAGCAGTAGATGTAACCACCCCTGACAAAATAAATAAATGAATAAATAAATAAATAAAAATCTTAAATTAAAAAAATAATGTCCAGTAATAGTCATGGTTTTCAGATTAACTGTGCAGGAGCAACAAAGGTGGTGGTGGGCTGTTTTGCTGAGTATTAAGTGCTTAAAACCTGAGTTATAGGTAGCCCATCCCACTACCGGGCCCCTCCCTGGTGCTGTTCCTGCAGTCAAGGTTTATAGCCCAATAGCTCACAGCTCCTGGGAAAGGGGCTGGTCCTCAATAATAGTTCTGGCTTGTTCTCTTACAGAAGCCAATTTATTTTATCCTTGTGAAATAAAATCTGGTTGTCTCTGATGCTCTTCTGAATCACAGCTAATTTGATTCTTTATTAGAGTTGGGCGCTTTTCTCCCTTTACTTTTCTTTTTTTTTTCTTTTGATGCTTTAGGAATGGCCCAAAAGGAATAGAGAAATTAAATAATGGCATAGGTGGAATTTAGGAAACCAGATGTAAATCCATTGGCTCTTTGAGAGTAGGGAATCCTATCCTATACCTCGATAGTAGAGACAGGAACCCAGGACTAGTAACATTTCAGGATCTCACCCAGGAACCCATCTCCAGCCTCTACCCTGTTATGTTCCCCTTGTTAAACATCTCAGCCTTAGTGGCACTTTCTTTTTATTCCTTGAGTACCCTGTGACTTCTTTTACTCTTATTTCCTCATGTCCTTTCTCTTTGACTGACAAAAACCCTACCCTAACCCCTCCTTTTCCTACCCTCCAGCCCTCAATTACACATGTAGTTCTTCATAACTTTCTTTTTATTTTTAATTGTTTATTGAGACCAATGTGAATTCCAATGTGAAGTCTTTCACAGCTGTCTTTCAGGCACATAGTGACAGTGAATTAGGGCCATTCCCACCACCAGTGTTGACCTTCCTCCGCCATATTTCCCAGCATGCCTCCCTTACCTCCACCCTTAGCCCCCTGGACTGCTGGTGTCACAGGTCCCTTTTGTGTCTAGCTTATTGTAGTTTGGGTCTCTTGATTCTTTTGTTGTTGACTTTGGCTTGGGTATTTAGGTCTGATCATTTATTTCTTCATAACTTTTTACTATTGCATCGCTGTCTTCAAAAAGCCTTTCCTAGTATTGTAAGTATGAGTGAAGTGTCTCTTGTAATTTTCTTTCCACAGCCATAGTTCTCATCCACTGAGATGCCTACTCCTAATCCATTCTACATCAATAGAGTCCTGAGGTCAGGAATGGAGGCTGCCTCATTGGTCTACACTCTACCATGTATCCCTTTGTGACCTTGAGAAAGTCTCTTGACCTCATTGTCTCTATTTCCCCATACATAAACTTCAGGCATTTTCATAAAGGCAATATTGATAGTACAAAGAGCTTAGGACTGAGTGCAATAGAATTGTTCACTGCTATAATTATCTTTCTCCTTCTGACTAATTTCACCTAGACTGATCTCCAGTTCTACCCATGTGTTAGCCAAATGCAAAATATCATTTTTTGCCTTGTGTTCCACCATGCATAAAGAGCATATCTCATTTATCCACTCAACTGAATAGAGATAAGGCTATTTTTGAATCTTTTCAAAAATATTATCTTTATTTAAGCACCATGATTACAAACATGTTTCAGTTATAAAAAAGGACACCTTTCTTCCCCTTGCAACATTCCCACCACCAACATCCCCATTCCCACCCTCTTCTTCTATTCAAGATAGGCATTCCATTTCTCTCAATCACCACCATTGTCATGCTAGTTGTTAGTGTACTTATTTCTCTAACTGCACTCACACTGTATGTGGTAAGCTTCATATTGTGGACCAGTCCTTCCAGCCCTCGTCTCTTTGTTGAGTCCTGTACAAAGGATAAAAGTGAAACACAGAAGGAGTGGTGACAAACATAAGTCATCAGTATTTAGGAAAAGAGTTAAATGGAAGATTGCTGCTAGTCATTGTGTAAGCTTCATTTGTTGCTCAACTTCTTGGATGTGTGGGTCAATTGACTTGTCTTTGTCCAAGAAGGAGAAAGACACACTTTCAGGTAACCATCTGTGAGATGAATAAAAGAGAAAATCAGGACAAGAGTAATACAGCAGTTAGGGTGCTTGCCTTGTACATGGTCAAACTGGAATCAAAAGCCAGCAGCCTATATAATCCCTGAGCACTGCCAGGAGTAACTTCTTAGTGCAAAGCCAAGAGTAACTCCTATGCATCACAAAGTATGGCCCCCAAACAACACAAACTGAGAGAAAAACCACAATTTAAGCAGCTACAAAAACCACTAACTTGGACTGGGCATGTCCCTTATTCTGAGGGTTTTTCTACACCCCTCACCATCTTCCTAACCCTCTTGTGAAGTGTACGCTTTGAATTTTCCAACTGAAAGCAGGCTGGTGATAACTGCACAGCTGCTAAAAATTTGAACCACCTTGGTGGGTGGATCTGGGCCTGAGCTCAATTGTTTCTCCCAGGCATCTCTTCAAAATTATTTTCCAGAACTTCAAAACGCCACACTCTTTGCTTCCTTGATTTTAGACTTTATAATTTAGAGATTATAAGTCTCTGATCTAAGCATTTGCTCTTTCACCTTTATGTTTGACCCAAAACATGATCACATGATCATCCCTACTTCAATTCTTCTACTGATGCACTCTTGAGAAGTTCTTTTTAAAGAACCACTAAACAAACCACACATAAAGCTCATACTTGAAGACACATCAGAACCTCCAGGGAGATGGTGTATGTGTGTGTGTGTATGTGTGTGTGTATGTATGTTGGAAGGAAGTTAAAATTCAGATGCATGGATCCCACCTCTGGCCTCCACTGTATCAGAATGTGCTAAGGTTAGGAAACCCAAACATCTCTATATGAAGAGAAAATATCACCTATGTTTCTAAAGAGCAACAAGAATTCTAATCCAAGGAGCAAGTTTTGGTCTTCAATATCAGGTATCCCCGGTCCAATAAGCATTACTCCTTTTGGTCTTGGAAAATGCACAATCTCTGAATGATCATTCCCCAGCCCATAAGAGAGGAAGAAAACGTGGAACTTGCAAACATGTGAGAGGACTCCAATGTGTTAACACCATAAGACAATGGAACACATAATATTTATTTATTTATTTAACAGGCTCTTCCCACTCTTACACGTATTGCTTCAATGAATGCTGCTTGATTCGGGACCAAGAAATTAAAGAAAGCTGGGTAGGTGCTTGGAAAGAACAGGTGGAAATGAGGGTTTTTATAGAGGTGTGAATCTCAATATCTCTGCTACCACGGACAACTTACTATGCTTAAGTTTCCTGAGCTGTAAAGACTGATTCTTTATACCCTTGTAAATAGCAAGAAGACTGCATATATTAAAGTTTATCACTTTATCCATGGACCCTTCAATCATAGGTTTCTTATTTCTTTAGAAGATAGAAAAGTTTATTGGAAAGTAGAGAAGAAAGAAGAAACTCCCCATGTGGGGAGAAAGTTAGCATAGGACTAAGTTCTCATAGGTTTCTATGATGCACATCTTAAATTTTGTAAGTAAAATCAATCCATCAATAACCCCATTGACACAAAGCACAAGTATTCAGGGATGGGACCATAATTTTAAGAGCTTTCAGCTTTCCAGGTGCCAACTCAACAGATTTTTGTTGTAAAACTATAAAGACTTAGAACTTAATCCACGGGAAATGTAGTTGGCATGACATCCTAAAAAAAAAAAAGCACCACTTAACTCAATTTCTGCCTAGGCCTTTATTCACTGATGCAAAATTAACTTAACAGTCATCTCTAGCTGGGTCATCTCCAAAAACCTGGTGGTTAGTTCCAAATCAGGAGAGAGAGAGGGAGAAAGCACTTTGGACAAAGGCATCAAGATCTACAGAACCTAAAAGATGACCAAAATTTACAGGGGTAGAATTTAACAGATACAGGTGAATAATAGTTGCTGATTTATGAAGACTGAAGTCCTTTATCTGGATTTTGAGTAAAAGACACACGGATGATGTTTTCATTTTTCTCTAATGAGGATCAGGCCTGCATACTACACTCACTGAGTAGATATTTGGTAGAGATTTGCCTCTTATTTAAAGGTCTCTTGCTTTTCTACAGGAAATATACATATATAAAGGGCCTGGAAAATATAGCAGGTGTCAGGGATACATGCCTTCCATACATAAATAAGGCCCTGAATAATTTCTTCCACACACACTCCACCTAGAACCACCATGTCTGTCTCTTGGGGACCCCCTGAGCTTCTGGATCCTTGAAGTATCATAATGCCAAGCCCTATCATTGATCCAGCTAGTTACTTAGCCAACTAGTGCCAGGAGTAGTTTCCAACCATGAGCACTTCTGAGAGATACACACAAAGGAAATTGTGATATGATTGTGTCGCTTTTAGTATACGAGACAGTATATTAAACTCAGGCACCACCTTTTCTTTCCTTTTCCTTTTCCTTTTCCTTTTCTTTTTTTTTTTTTTGGTTTTGATTTTTGGTTTTTGGTTTTAGGGCCACACCCGGTGATGCTCAGGGGTTACTCCTGGCTATGCGTTCAGAAATCTCTCCTGGCTAGTTCAGGGGACCATATGGGACATTGAGGGATCAAACCATGATCTGTCCTAGGCTAGCAGGGGCAAGGCAGATACTTTACTGCTTGTGCCACTGCTCCAGCCTTTTTTTTCTTTTTTTCTTAATTTTTTTATTTAGACACCATAGTTACAGGTTGTTAACAATATAGTTTTGGGGGGCTTTTAAAATAAATTTATTTAAAGAAAATGCATCACCTAGTTGACATACTGATCACACATTTGTTTCAAGATGACCCAAAAAGCAGTTATTATTAGAAAAATAGGGCCCAGGAGATAGCATGGAGGTAAGGCGTTTGCCTTCCATGCAAAAGGTCATCAGTTCAAATCCTGGTGCCCCATATGGTCCCCCGTGCCTGCCAGGAGCAATTTCTGAGCATGGAGCCAGGAGTAACCCCTGAGCACTGCCGGGTGTGACCCAAAAACCACAAAAAAAAGAAAGAAAGAAAAATAGAAAATAGAAAGAAAAACTAAAAAAATAGAGGAGAAAGGATAGAAGAAAACGTTCAGTAGCAAGTATATTTATGAAAATTACTCTATCACCAATGAACTCATGAAAGCAATCGCAGAAGGTTTAGTAAGCTCTTCTTTTCTTTAAGGATAAGAGTTAAAGAAATACAGTAAAAAATAGAGAATTGTTTGCATAGGCCCAGCAAAATATGGGGAAAATAAAAAAAGCCTTGGCCTAAATACAAGGAGAACTTATCCCTGAAGTATTCTGGCATAGACCAACTCTGGGCACCAGGCATACTAGGCTCTCCTACCCCTGAGTCATCCTCTGTGATCTCAGTAAATTTTTTTCACACAACCACTGTTGTTGGTGTCAGGTTTCTGTAGTTAGAGATCCTGGTTCCAATGCATATCCTACAGCAAAGTCAGGAAGATGTAGAGTGTCCACTAGTTTCACTTCACCATTAGAGGGCAATGCAGAGAGCCCTACCCTGAAAGCAGGTTGTTGTTGCTAAGTTTTTATGATGTTAAAAGAACCCTCTTTGGAGTAAGTCGGTGCCAGGGCAGCGGTAGGGTCTTCCCTGGTAGAGGTTTGCTTCCTGGTGATGTTATAGACGACTGTGGTTGTTTCCGTAGATGGTATCCATCATTCAGGAGTGAATGGACAATGTCCGTTCTTCTGAGGCCTAAGCCAAGTCATTATGACAATATTCAGGGTGTAAGACCCACTGCATTACAAAATTTGTGTGTTCCTATCTCTATTAAATAAGAAATTATTTGCGTATGTAATATTTTCCCATTTTAATGACACCACTAATGATTGTAAGTACAGCTCAGTCAGTAAGCTGTTAGCTATAGATGACACACTAAAAATCAAACAGTGGCAACTACAACCTATGCACCAAGTCCAATGTCCTCCTAGCTTTTATAAATAAAACTTCACTAGAAGATAGTTATTCACACATATTGTTTATGACTTTTTGTGCTACCACAATGAAGTTGCATCCTCGCCATAAAGACTCTATCATCCATTGTGTACTCTGTGGCCATTGAGAGGTAATTCTGACCTTACAGTTATCAGAAAAATGGGAACAAGCTTAGATGATGAGAAACAGGAGAGTTTCTGAGCCCCTTGCTGTTGCTATTAAGTCCTTTAAACACATAAACATGCATATCCTCCCCTCCCTAGTTCAGAACACTTTGACTACCGACTCAGAGCCATAAATAATTGTTTGAAGGACTCAAACTTGGGTCTAATAACTGCACCACAGGATGTTTTTATTGTTCAGGAAAACTACTGCAATTAGAGAAAATATAAGTTAGGTAGGTATTAATGGATGAATAAGAGTCTTCTAAGCAGAGCCTGGAGCAGTGGTGCAAGAGGTAAGATGTTTTCCTTGCTCGACCTAGCCTAGGATGGACCTGGGTTTGATCCCTGGTGTCCCATATGGTCCCCCAAGCCAGGATTGATTTCTGAGTGCATAGCTGGGAGTAACCCCTGAGCATCACCGGGCGTGGCCCCAAAACCAAAAAAGAAAAAAGTCTTCTAAGCAGAAATGATATTCTAAGAAAAAAAACAAAGATAGATGAAAGACATTATTAGTGGAATTCAAGTTGGAATATTGTATGCCTATAGTTCATATCAATAACTTTGATAATCAAAGTTCTTTAAATAAAAAAAAACTTCTTTTCTTTTCAATTTTATTGAGTACAGGACCAGGGAGATAGCACCTCGGCAGGGTGTTTGCCTTGCACGCAGCCTATCCAGGATGGACAGTGGTTCGAATCTTGACATCCCATATGATCCCATGTGCCTGCCAGGAGCAATTTCTGAGTGCAGAACCAGGATTAATCCCTGAGCACTGCCAGGTGTAACCCAGAAACCAAAAAAATATATTTTTATCAAGACCATTGTGAATTACAAGTCTTTCACAATTGTATTTTTAGACATATAGTAACAGTGAGTTATGGCCATTTCCACCACCAGTGTTGACCTCCCTCCACCAGAGTTCCCAGCATGCATCCCTTACTTCCACCTTTAGCCCCCTGGACTACTAGTGTAGCAGGTCCATTTTGTATTTAGCTTGTCATAGTTTAGGTCTCTTGATTCTATTGTTGTTGACTTTGGCTCTGATCATTTTTTTAGCACAGTGCTCCTGAGACCACTTGCCTCCAAGTACCATTCACTTTTAAAAAAATAAAAATAAAAACTTTTAAGAAGATAGATGAAGAGTTGGAGAAAGTAAGAGAAATAAACATATGTAAAAATATTAATAACAGATTATGAAGAGATTTGAGAATAAGACAATGAATGCAGAGTAGTGGGGCAAATATTTAAGAAGGAGGAGACCAAGGGTGGGTTATTGATAGCAGGAATGCTAAGAACTTGGAGTTCACCATCCACAAAGTCTGAGAAAGCACACAAGCCACACTGGATTCCAAAAGCAATAGACGAAGTCTAGATACTACATTGCACAGATCCAAAATTAAGCTCCTGTTCCTCCACAAAGGGAGAAGACTTGCCCAAGGCCACAGTGCAGGTGAGAGAAGGCAGGATCACAAACACTAGACCAGAGGTTACTGTCAGAACCATGGATTGGGTTAAGTCACCCAAGTCTCCATCGGCAGGGATCATGGCTACAGGCAACTCTCCCATCTGGGAGGATTTTCCCCAATCCATAGAACTTTGGTGAATTAAGTCTGGCCATTCCCTGGGACTCATTGGGTTCAATCGCATTATCCATCTTGTGTGACAGCATCCCAGACCCATTTCTGCAGGATCACCACGCTCTTTAGGATAAGTGATGCCATCTGGAGGACCGCCACGGCACCTGTCTTATTTAGAAAACTTCACTTATTGCCAACTTCTCCCATTAAATATACAACTTCCAAGCAGGGCAAAGTTTAACTCTCTCTAATCAACTGTAAAATGAACCAGGGACTCGCTGTTCCCCGCTGAAGACCCACGACTGCATCGCAGACATCATTAATGGCCGTGGAGCTCTCTGCTTCCCGAGATTGGTTATTAATGAGAGCTGGAATTACGGATTTCAATTAAGTGCTTTATGCCGGCCCTGAAACGCAGTGGGATCCACTCTGGGGAAATATAAATGCTGAGATGAAATGCAATCCTCCCTCCCCACCCTTCAGGCTTCCCCAGGTCCCAGGTGCCAGCCTCTCATGCCCCCACCATCTCTGTTTTTGAATCAGCAGAGTGAGTTGAGTAAAGAATCTGGGCCTTGGGTAAAAGCCTCCTCCCTCCCCCCCTTTTTTTTGCAATCCTCCCTTAGAGTCAGGGCTTCCCTCACTCAACCTTGCATTTATGAAGAATTCCATATAGACCAGAGGGTTGAGAATAAATGCAAACAAGCTTGTTTCCATCAGCTTTCCCTAAGTGTCTACGAGCTCTCATGTGATCCAACGTCTTAATAAGCATTGATTAAGTGCCTACTATGTGCAAAATAAAGTTCTGACACTGTGAACCAAGAAGGCCCTTTGGAAAAATGCTTTTAATCCAAACCGAATTGAGTTAAAAATCTAGGTTCTACCCTTTTCAAACCATATTTAGCCTCTCTCAAATTCAGGGTGTTTTTCTCTTAGATAGTGAAGAATATAACAGCATCTACATCCCATAATTTTAAAGATTAAATCTGATGGCACAGACGAAGCATTTTACTCTTATACATCATGGTAGAGCTTGTTTTCAGCAAAAAAGGCACTTTTCTGTCTTTCCCTTGCCATCCTTCCTCTTTGGAACACTTCACTTCATTTTTCCTGCTTTATCACAGATATATATATTTACAGACAATTCAGCATTCAGATCATATGCAGTGTGTTCTAGCCTAATTATTTAAAACTGGATTCCTCCCCCAGCATATCCTTCTACTTTTACAATCACATCTGCTTCTGGTGATAGCCCTGTGTGATAAAAAAGATGTGCATGATTCTCAACACTCCCTCCCATTTTATAGGTACAAAAAATATAAATCCAAAAGGTCAAATGAATGAAAATAGTTACTCTGTGCTGGAAGCAGAGACAATTTCCTAACCCATAATTGCATAAAAATTTTTTTTAACCATTGCATTTAGTTTTGTTGTTGTTGTTGTTGTTCCTCTAAGGACAATGCGTATCTTTTTAAATTAGTTTTTGAGGTAGCATGTGTTTAGACTGCTGTGTTTGTACACAACAATGCAATGACACCTCACCCACCACCAAATTGCCAATATTATCCAGAGGATTCTTCTCAACCAAACACCCCACCTTTAAGTAACCTGATTTTAGTAAGAATCTAAAGATTTGGGCCGACACGATGGCGAAGCGGTAGGGCATTTGTCTTGCATGGGGTTAACCCAGGACAGACCACAGTCCGCCGATCTCCCGGTGTCCCATCTGGTCCCCCCAAACCAGGAGCGATTTCTGAGCTCATAGCTAGGAGTAACCCCTTAAGCGTCACCAAGTGTGGTCCAAAAGCCAAAAATATATAAAGAATCTAAAGATTTGCAAAAATCAGACATTGCTTCTCTACATCCCACATAGAAGTAAAATCATTTCACAAATATGTCTTTCTCTTTTTAACTTGTTACACTTAGTATGACCTCTTCTAGTGTCATCCATGTTGTAGCAAAATGCAAGATTTCACTTTTTTTTAGTATTTGCTACATCTTCTTTATCCACTAATCACACATTGGACATCGAGGCATGTTCCTAGATCTTGGCTATTGTGGAAAACTAAAGTGCTGCAATGAACAATTATTTAATTATTCATTTATTGTTTCAGAGTCATGTTTTTATGCTTTTAGGTAGATTACTTTAATTTTTTGAGAAATCTCCTTCCTTTTTTTCCATAGAGGCTGTATCAATTTGCATGCCCACCAACTGTAAAGAAGCATTTTTTGCACAATGCTACCAGCATTTATTTCTGGATTATACTTACACACACACACACACACACACACACACACACACACTTCATTTTCATGGGTGAGCAATATCTCTTTATCATCTTGATTCGCATTTCCTTCATTAGTGATGATGAGTCTTTTTACATGCACTCTGTGACCATATTATATCTTCTTTGGAGAGGTATTTGTTCAAGAGCAGAACTCCTTTTTTATCTTTTAAAAAATTGTTTAATTGAATCACCTCCATTGAAAGTCTTATTTTTAGGTCCAGCTAAGTGCTCTGGGAAACTGTAGCATTGCAGGTAAGACAGAGCTCCGCTCTTTAGCACCTTCCTTCCAAGGTCATTTTAGCAATAGGAATGAAACAACTTGGGAGTAATTCTGGAATCAATTCCACATGTAGTTCCTTGTTCAGAGAAGTGGTTCTCTAAAGCAGGTTGGAGAATTCAACTTGGAGAATCTCTCTTCTCTTAAAACTCTGACACCTTATGATTTTATTTGTTTTCTAGAAAACTGCTATGCACACATCTTACATCCTGACTCCATCCATGCCTACTACCTCACAGGCTCTGTGGATAGTGGTCACAGCTAGACTAAATCTTAAAAAAAAAAACCTTGAATTTTGGGGGCACAGAGGAAAAGCACAGGGGCTTAGCGCACCTGCCTTACAACCTTGCAGGATTGTCATGAGTTCAAACCCCAGGTGTTCCAAGAGCCAAGGTGAAGAAAGAAAACACATACTCTAAGATGGTTACAGGTGATTCCAAAATGGAATGAGTGCTTTGAATCTAGAGTTCTGCTGCTTGTGATCCCTTGGTGTCACAAACAAGAAAGAAAAAGAAAAAGAAACTTCAATAATAATCAAAAACAGGAATTCTAAATCTAATTTCCAAAGGTCCAATTGTAAGTTATATGCCATAAATGTTAAGGATATAGTGATTACACAATTTATCATCATCCACTTTACAGCATTTGAGGGAGGAACGTTCTAGATGTACATGAGAACCATCACTGTTATCAGGTCTGTCCTGGAACATACAGGTTACATGATCATCTTGCTTATAACAGTGTGTGAATGGCTGCCAGGGTCTGTAAACACACTAATTTAATATAGGTTTCCTATGCCAACTGTCTAGCGTGGATAAGAATAAACAGGGTCATTGCGTAAATTGTCACCAAAGTCATCCAAACTTGAAATCAAAGTCTCCTCTTCATCTTTGGATAGTCACCACAGTTCCATGTTGATGCAAGATTTCTCTATGATGCATTACACTACAGCTTAACTTGCTTAATCCCTTTCAGTCTTTTTAAATGAAGTCCCCAAATTTGAGCTGTGAAAGGAAATAGTTTGTGGTAGAGGCTGCTCCAAATCTTTGATACCCAACTGCTCCTTTCACAGAAATAAATTTTGACTTCCAGACCTTGGTCTCCATTCACGAGTCCCCTAGCAGAGATTACTGTCCATTCTAACTTGTGGATGTGAGTACAGATGTTCAATGGAAAGTTCAGGAGACTCTGAAGGCCTCATCTTTGCTTTTGCTTCCTTTCCTTCTACCATATGTCTAGAACCCTGATCAAAGTTTCTCCTTGAACCTTGAGATCAAAGGGCATCTACTAGAGAAGGTAGAAGGATGATTTGAAAGGAACTTAGGTCTTAGAGAATTTTGTGTGGAACAGAATTCTGTAGCAGTCCTGAATTTTAATGTGGAAAAAAAAAGTTCCATATTATTTTAACTTATTCTATTAAGACTAACTATCATAAGACCAAATTCCTGGTTTCCAAATTTCTGGGTGTTCACTGTGTACCTTGGGAGAAAGAGAAAGAGCAGTTGTTGAGGGGAGTGGAATCCAAAATGGAATTTTCTAATTATATCATTAAAACACAGCCAACTTCCTAAAGCAAACTTGTAACTTCCATTATATTCATTCTTCTGTTCAATAAGCTTTTCCTGAACAAAACAATGTATCAGGCAATAAGCATCTGCTGAGTAAACAGAATTGAGTAAATAGTGGTTGCTCTTGTCAGGAACTCACAATTGAGAGAACAAATAAAATTACAGACTAAGTCTGTGTGTGTGTGTGTGTGTGTGTGTGTGTGTGTGTGTGTGTGTGTGAGTGTATATGAGAAATCAACTATCTGGGCTCAAGAAATCCCCCACAATGGAGGCACCATTCAAACTGGATCCTGAAGAAAGAAAATGGAAGCTTGCTAGTTGTACGAGGTGGGAAGCTCACATAAGACAAAAGGAAAATCTCAGGTAAATTTGTGAAGGTGAAGAAGAGAACTTGGAGCATGTGATGGGCACCACATAGTCTCCAGCATGGCCCTTGTCCTAGTCCCCAGACCTCTGAAGCAAAGATGGGTTTGTAGTCAGTGGGAGGCATGGCACATCGGTGAATGGGGATATAGAGCCCCAGACATAAGAGAGACTATTGATGCCCACCTTCTTTAGTTCATCTCATTATCACCAGGGGAAGTATGACTAGGGTTCCCAAACAATCTGCAGGGCATGGACATTAGAGTCCCTGCTGTATTGTTCAAAGTACACTAGTGTTCACTTGATCTCTGGAGCTCATAGGCACTGGCCCCCCATGACTCCAGTTTTCAGGAACTGTGGCCTCAGGCAGGGTATAGACTAGTCTCTACATGAAAAGAAAAATCTGTCCTGACCTTCACTCAGCTTTCCTAGATTTGTCACCTCTCTACCCTCTTGAAAACAAATTTCAGAAGACTATGAAAAGTGACCAGAGACCTTAGAAGCAGACCACAAGTGAGGGGAGTCAGAGACACAAGCATAAGGAAAACATAAGACACTGTTCTTCTTAGTTTCAAGGAGACCATGAGATAAGGAATGCAGGCAGCAGCTTAAAACTAACAAAGGCCAAGACAAAAACAAAAATAAATACACAAAAACTATAGACAGGCCCTCTGGAAAAATAAGGCAACCCTGCTGACACTTTGATTTCAGGCAGTGCAGCGAGACCCATTTCAGATTCTGACCTTCCAAACCAGAAGCAATAATTTGTCTTATAAATCTGTGTTTTTTAGCTACCAAAATTCATGGCTATTTGTGACAGTCGTGATAGGAAACTAATAGAGATGAAAGCACGTTGTGGCTGTAATGCTGGGTCCAAGATTAGAAGGGAGGTTGCAGACATAGGTGGTCCACAGAGTCTGAAATTCCAGGCTAAAGGCTTTGAAAAGCTTGTTTGAAAGACAATGGGAAGTCACCAAAGGAAGAGATCAAATTCATCCTATTTCCATGACAAAGGCTTCCCATTGGGTTCTGAGAGCTGCAAAGAAGGAGACTAAGGCGGGGGATCCTAGGGATGTAGCAATATCTGTGGCTGAACTGAGACCATAAGGTGCACTCATTTCTGGGCTGGGGTGTAGGGACAGTTACTGGGACCCCTGAGTTGATCAATGACAGCTGTACTCTGTGGATAATTCCACTTCCTTACTTGTGATCTTCCCAAAGCAGCTGCAGTAGAAAGTTCTAGGCCACCAGACTTTGGAACTTGACTTTCTCAATTGTTTACTAACTCTGGAGTTGGATCACTGCATTTTACCTTTTTATGTAGGAACCTAGTAACCAGGACTAGATTCCCTTTATTGTCTGGCATGGAAGATGCTGCTGCTACTGGATTTCTTGGAGGGAACTGTGGAATGTGATCTAGATCTCTTTGAGGGGAAGAAAAATAGAAAAATAAATCCTAGAAAGAAAAGTTACTCATTTGTCTTCTACACACACACACACACACACACACACACACACACACACACACACACACACACACACACACACACACACACAATCAGGAGGAAATAAAGAGTAGAGTAAAACAGTCTTATTTAGAAATTATAAGGAAGAAAGGAGAGAGAGAAATAACATTCAAAAGAGCAAGGACTTTTCTTATAGGACAGAAAGCTGAGAGTTGGAGGTATAGGTCACCCCCCAGAATAGGAAGTTGCTCAGTTTTGCCTTTGTAGAGGAAATGAAAAAGGAAGCCTCAGTTTCCCCTTGCCAGCAGTTTCCATCTGTTCCCATTGACCCAAACACACCCATCCCCAAAGACCTCATACTTGAAACATTCCAGCTGAACCATAGAATTCTTCCCCACCAAGTAGGATAAGATTTATGGACAATGCCTAAGACAAATGGCCAAACTCAAAGGACTCAAACCAGCCAAGTCACTTTGCAATTCCTCTTCTTTCTCCCATTTTCCAAATATCTTTTCCACACTCTGAACTCTGAGTCCGAGCACCATTGTTACTCAATATTTTCATTCTTAAAAACATTGAAGGACCTAGGAACCATGTATAATCAGAGACCCGTCCTCACCTCTCCTGAACCAGTAGTTTTATAGGCTTTTCTCCAAAATGTCCCCCATGTGGGATTTTTCTCTTTTTTTTCTTTTGGCCACACCCGTTTGATGCTCAGGGGTTCCTCCTGGCTAAGCGCTCAGAAATCGTCCCTGGCATAGGGGAACCATATGGGATGCCGGGGGATCGAACTGTGGTCCTTCCTTGGCTAGCACTTGCAAGGCAGACACCTTACCTCTAGCGCCACCTCATCGGCCCCCCATGTGGGATTTTTCTACATAGCTAAGCACCCTGACTAGGATGTTGTCTAGGGGAATAACTTGAAACTTGTTGTTTCCCTTCCAGGTCCTTTATTCTTGCTGGAGTTTCTCTTCTCTCCTAGAAGGTAGGGGAAATGCTGATGCCAGTGAGTCAGATCTCAGCTCCAGTGTCTAAAAAGTTTGTTCTTTTAGGGCTAGTGACAAAGTGACTTCTTTAAATCCCATCTTGATTTAATTTCTTCCCACTAACTCATTGCGTCTTCATTATTGCCCCCACATCCCAAACACTCCTATCCTCTAGCTGCCTGCTTCACTTATTTCATTCCCTGAGTTCCCTTTCAACCATTATTTCCAAATTATGGTGCTGCTGCCTTGATTTCTGCAAGAGCCTAAGAAGCTCACAGGGACCCCTGAAACCTTCTGGAGCAAATGGTGCAGTTTCAAGGGACAGGTGCCAGGGGAACTGCTCAGAGCACCGAGCGCCATCTAGAGAGCATCAGTGGTAACACCGAGCAGACTAAGGCACTCGGGCTAAAAAATAAAAATAAAAATAAAATAATAAACACTAAAGAGAAATGCGGACATGCAACACAGTCAGCTTCAGGTTCTGTACATGAGTTGCACATTAAAAAAAGTAAGAGATCATAGAACATCAACCACTTGAGTTAGCATAGCCTTTGAATTCTTGGAATCAGCTTCACTTCCCTCTTCAATGATCCACTTTCTTGTGCACTACCATGCAAACCCTCCTCGTTTGTGCAAGTTCTTAAAGGTGACTTCTGAGTCTCTGCTACAGACTGAGAATGTCTCAAAGCCTGGGATGGTGACTTCAGCACATTCCTGCATTCATACAAGATTCCCAGTAGGTCTGAAAGCAGCAAGATTCTGAGACCTCCTGCAGAAACTTAAGTCCAAAGCCTAACTACCACTGGTCAGCTGTATCCCTGAGCAATTATTTCACTTCCCAGAACCATATGTTCCTCATCTGTGAAATAAGGAACAAATGTGAGGCTACTGTGAGCATAAAATAAAACCATCAACAGAAAAATGCTATAAAGAATTTCTGGGCTATGAAAAGAGCTTGATAATGCCCATGATGGTTATTCATCATTATCAGTTTAAATCTGGAGAGAGAAGATAGAGAAGATGCTTCTTTTCCAATAGACTAACCCAGGTTTGATCCCTGGTATCCTATATGGTCCCCTGAGCCCCAACAGAAGTAATTCCTGAGCACAGAGCCAGGAGTAAGTCCTGAACACCACCAAGAGTCTTCCCACCACCAAAAAATAAAAATAAAAGTCTGGTTTAAGTTGCACAGGCTAAGTGGCAGCAATATTCTGTTGAAATATTCTGAAGAAGTGAGGGAACTATCAGGGAAGAGAGCCCTCAGGGATGGAGCCATGACTGAAACATACACCAGGGGCTTTGGATACAGCTAAATACCATATTCTTCTCTCTATAAGATGCACCTAACCATAAAATGCACATAGATAGTTTTTAGGTGAGAAAAACAAGAAAAAAAATATACTAAAGTAAATGGTGTACTAAAACAGTTAAATAACTATCACAGAATAATATTTCAACCATATTAACTAAACAAGCATTCAATGTGACACTAAGAATCGTTATGACTGTCATTAACAAAAGGAGAGAGTTTAAGTTTCTAGAACTCTTGTACTTTTCTGGGATTCCCTGCGCTCAGACTTCAGCTCCAGGCAACATTCTCCCTATAACACACGCAGACATTTCCCCCCATCTTTTGGGGAAAGAAAAGTATGTCTTGTAGAGCATGCTCAGGCTCTACCTCTTTCTCTCCAAACATCCTTCCATGCCCTGGCAATGAGGAGCCCATTTTTATCTCTCTATTACATGACAGTATTACATGAATGTCCAGTGATGAGCTAAGGCAGAGGCAAATCAAGAGCAGGTCTGGTTTAGAAAAGTCTTGGCTGCCTGGAACTCTACTCTGAGACATCATACTCCAGCCCTGACTGTATTGACAAGCTCTCACTGAGATTAATGAACTTTGCACCGAGGGGAGTAGGAGAAGGTGACAATATCCACCACCAAAGTGGGTCTTGTGTTTATCACATTCTCATGTACCAGTGTGGAGAATAATAATACGGGTTGGCCACCTACCAGGAAGCAAATGTGTTAATTGTGTGTGTTAATCATATTTTAATAACAACTCCAGGAGAGGAGTGTGACTAGCCTCATTGGATAGAGGAATTGGGGGGCCTGAAGAGATGCTGACAGTCTGGAGGTTGGAGTGGTGTAGTTGGAACATTGTGAACTGGAACCTATTATTAACAGTATTGTAAGGCACAGTACCAAAAAAATAACATAAATTTATCTTTACAGGGTAATTTTAAATGCCTTTTGCTCAAAGGGAAGGGGGTGCTAAGCATGATAGCTAGCTGTTAGGAGGAACTATGAATGTGAAATATTATATATTTAAAATATTAATACATTTTATTGATATTAAATAGAATGTTAATTAATAGATATTTATTGTAATATTAATTATAATACTAATATATTTATATTAATGGCGCTCAATCTTTTTGACATTGGGCAACTCACTGGTAGTTGGAAACTACAAGCATAGTTGGCCACAGTTCTTTCTCACATTTGCTTAGACTAAGACAGTTTTTTTTGAAAGGGAAAATAATCAGCATTAATGACAACAGGGAGGAAGAGACAGGCACAGAGTAGGGTAAGTCACCACCAGCAGAGTCTCTTCTGGCTTAACTTCTATAAAATAGATCAAGGGAGTCATCTTATATAGGGTGCTGTGAGCCCCAGCTTCCTCTCCATCCCAGCGTAGGGTAGGAGGTCACAAATCATTCAGTTTCTTGAGCTAAGACTCTTTTGAGCCGTTTTGGGTGGGAGGTGATGTTATATAGAAAACCCAAGGCCTACATGGACCATCCACATGCTCTACCACTGAGTTACATTCATATCCCTCACCCCCCAAACTTTACTTTTTGAAGAATTATAAACAGCTACAATAGCAATATTCTAAGAGTGCATTCCAACGCTGTAAGTATTCAACAAAAACCTAAAATGATTTCCTACTGGATCCCCAATAGAGGTTTGCCAGCATCTGTCTCAGGCAACTGGACACAGTCATGGGTAGGCTGTAGCAGGGAAAAGCCTTCTCTTCTTTCTGGATTGAGAGCCTGATTCAAGAACAGAAGGAATAAAGGGGGAACCCTGATACTGTTTTAGGGTGCAATTGACTCTCACTAGAAGATTAAAAAGAAAGTTCGAAACAGAATTCACACCATCAAGAGTCTTTCCACCTCCAAAAAATAAAAATAAAAGTCTGGTTTAAGCTGCACAGGCTAAGTGGCATCTATGGAAACACAGGCCAAGGCAGGAGGCAGATGAAATGGACAGAACTGCCCTGACAGATAACTGGGTTTCTTTGTCCCTCTTCCAGCAGTGATCAGTATGATATACCCAAGTCCCCTTTCTTCTTCAGCCTCCCTCGGCTCCATCCAAAGCAGAAATAGTCACAGAAGAAACTCACCACCATATGGACAAACTCATTTTCAAAGAATAGTGCCTACAGTTCCAAGGCTGCTTGGGCTTCATGATAGACAGAAATGACACTACTGGCACCAGACATTAGGTCACACAGAGATGACAGGGAGGCCTTGCCCAATAGAGAACTTAGCGATGCAAGTCCATTTGATTTTGGAATGCCCATCTGACCTAGTAGCAAAATATTCAGAATTTGGTGCCTTTCACACACACACACACACACACACACACACACACACACACACACACACACAAACACACACACAGTTTGCTGGGTTTTAACACACTGACTTCTCCAGGGAAGTACCTACCCTACAAATCAAGATTGCACTTTGTTTTGATCATTCCCATGATTTTCAACAATTATGACTCTAAAACTATACTACTATTGGGCGTCAGTGGCGAATTCCACACAATTCCTTTCAGTTTCCATCAAGCAATCATCTGATTTTTATTATGTCATTCAGTCCAGTCATATCCTCTCCTATGCCTACCCAGTAACTTATTATTTTGTTATAAATTACTTTGCTGTTTTATTTTTCATTTACTTTGCCATGCAGCTCTATATAGACTTTTAAAATGAGGTGTCTAGGTAGGTTACATAATTTATGAATTCCATTGCAGGATAATAAAAGGAGCATCTCAGAATATTAGTCTGGGAACTACTGGATCATATGAGCCTCAGATTCCTTCCCCTAGACTAAGTAGGAATATTATGAAAAGAAAGACATTCCCAGATCACATGCCACACTCACAGGAAGGATAAAAGACAAAGATCTCATGCCAGTGAATCCTGGCATGCATGGTAATATGTCCTTCTGAAAGCATCCTTCTATTCCCCAGGTGATAAAATTGCTTGGAATCAAACTTAACAGATATTTGTAACTGCTCAAAAATGCTGCCTCTTTACTAGGTTGCAACTAAGCACGTGCTGTTTTAAAATTTATAGTGTAATTGATTTTCTTTATAAGCCATTCATCCCTCATTATTTATTAATCCCCAGTCAAGGTTAATTTAAGCTACTTTTCAATAAGGTAGTTTGACAACACCTTTGTTTACAAGACTGACAGTCCTACTGAGCAAAGAGATGGCAAATTCCTCTCATCTTAACAAACACATCTGAGGAAAACTTCTAGCAGCATGGGTGTTCCTCCATCCTTATTGGGAAATACAAAGAAATCTCAGATCACCTTGGCAGTAAAGAAATAAAAAATGTTTCTCATCTGCCTCCAAACAGGTCCTATGCCCAAGGACTTGCCCTCGACATGGTGTGGCCAATGAGTCTACATACCCTTGATTTATTCTGAGTATTTTGTCCTCTGCACATTTTTCTGTCATGATTTCAGGTCATGGTCATTTACCCCCAGTCTATTTGAACTGTTTTCTAATTGGGTCCTTAATCCTACTTTTACATATCTCCATCCATTTCTGCTGAATTTGATCATGTCATACACTCAATAAAGCCCTTCAATTGTGACTAGAGAATCAGGTTCAAAGTCCTCCATGGGTTAAAAAGATAGTTTGGGTCATAGAGCACATGACTAGCATTGCAAGACTCTACTTCAAGCCAGGCACTATATGATTCCCCTAAACTCTACCACAATGATCCCTATTTAAAATAAAATAGCCAAGTCCGTCATGGTCACAGCACTGCATACCTTTCAAGCCTTCATCCTGCCATCTTACCTCTGTTACCTTCCCTTTTCTTTTTTTTTTTCTTTTTTGGGGGGGTCACACCGGCAGTGCTCAGGGGTTACTCCTGGCTCCATGCTCAGAAATTGCTCCTGGCAGGCACGGGGGACCATATGGGGCACCGAGATTCGAACCAATGACCTTTTGCATGAAAGGCAAACGCCTTACCTCCATGCTATCTCCCAGGCCCCTGTTACCTTCCCTTTTCATTTCAGGCTTCATAAGAGTGTAATTGGGCTCTTCTTATTCCCTGATCATCATGGAAACTCAAGTAACAAATGCAGTAGATTTTCTTTGCTACCCTGTGTACTTCTCCCAAGAGATGGCTGATTTTTATATCTGTGTTTTATGTCCTTTAGAACAATAGGCACTGAGTAATAAAATCTAAATAAAAATAGGTATATATTTACCTGAACCATGGGTTAGATTTGGAACTAATTCCCAAGGACATGACAGAAAACAAGAGACCCAATACTTGTCCTTCCAAACCAGTACTCCTTAAAGCAAGTTGTTCTTAAATATTTCCCAGGAGGGAAATATTCAATAAACGGTTATTCAGTTATTCAATGAATGGTATGTTGGATTTTTGTTAAACCATGTTAATTTTGGGTGTAATCTTATATGCTACACGCTATATGTAACCTTAATGTGACACGGTTTATATGTTCATAACCTTCTTAAAAGGCAAGTTAACCGGAAGTAAACTGGCATGCATCTAGGAGAGAAAGCAACTGTTAGTGTTTATTTAATCTGTCTGTACTAAGTGCAGCCTTCAAATTCAGGTAGACCTCTAGAGCCTCCCACCATTACTACACTATATTTCTCCCTTTGACACGAAGTTCAGATCTGTGGAATAAAATCAATTGTGACTGCAAAAAGAATGGCTTTAATCACATTGAGTGGTAAGTCCTCATGGCCAATGGCATGCTTCAAGGTAAGACCCAGAGAGATCAAACAAGATCCAGTAAACTTTGGATCGTGTTCAATTCCTATCAGAGTATCTATCTTAAGTGCTGATGTATGGATGTCAAATAAATAAACACATGATGTTCTCTGAAAGACTCTGACACTAAAGTCACAATTGACATTGAAAGTGATATTGCTGGGGCCGGGCGGTGGCGCTGGAGATAAGGTGCCTGCGCTAACCTAGGACGGATCACGGTTCGATCCCTCAGTTCCCCATATGGTCCCCCGTGCCTGCCAGTAGCGACTTCTGAGCGAATAGCCAGGAGTTACCCCTGAGCGTCACCAGATGTGGCCCCCCCCCAAAAAAAAAAAAGAAAGTGATATTGCTTTACCCTGACATTGCATGGAACTAGGAATATTGGACTGGTCCAAGTCAACACCCCTCATCTGCTCAACTTCAAAGAGTATCAACTTGGTCAAATGTTTCACAAAAGAAAGTTCTCAGAATCAACATGATTTCCAAGGATTGACATATAACAGGCAATCATGCCAGTGGCCTTCTTAGGCTTATTCTCCCTTCTGTACACACTAGTTCAGTTCAGTGAGGGATGGGAGCTGGAATGGGAGAACTCAAAGATGTAGGAAACTTGGGAAAGTCTGTTTAAGATACAAAAGAAAAGAGAATTTGCATTATGGCTCCATTTGCATTTATAAAAAGGAACTGTGGAATATATAAATAAGCCCAATTTAAAAATAAGAAACACATTTTAGATGATGTGGGCTTGAAATGCACTGCTCTATTTCACACTTCTCTCATCCAGGCCTCGAGGTGGGAGCAAAACATGTAAGTGGAGCAGTTATTTAACCAGCCCTCCTACCCCAGGCCCTGACTGCCTTTCTGGAGTTGGGCATAGCAACTGAGAGAGAAAGAGAAAGAGAGTGATAAAGAGAGAGGGAGAATGAGAGATGGGGAGAGATGAGGGATATGGGGGTCATTCAAAGAGAGGGAAACAGAGTGTTAAATAATTTTTGTGTAAGCTCAGAAAGAGAATTTTGAGACTGGAGTGATAGCACAGATAGCTATCCTACACGATAGCTCCTCATGGATCGAGCAAACTTGGGTTCAATTCTTAGTATACCATATGGTTCTCTGAACCTGCCAGGAATAATTTCTGAGCACAGAGCCAGGAGTAACCCCTGAGAGCCACTGTGTGTGACCCAAAAATGAAACAAACAAACAAAAAAACAAGGAGAGTGTTTGACAAGTCGATGAATGAGTGAGGGTAGGACATTTAGCATCAATCTGTAGGGATATAGGGAGTGGCCCTGTGTGGGTTCAGTGACCCTTTGCTTATCCACTAATGGGAGGATAAGTTGTTCATTTAATGATCAGGAACCTGGGCTGGAGAGATAGCACAGTGGCGTTTGCCTTGCAAGCAGCTGACCCAGGATCTAAGGTAGTTGGTTCAAATCCCAGCGTCCCATATGGTCACCCGTGCCTGCCAGGAGTTATTTTTGAGCAGATAGCCAGGAGTAACCCCTGAGCACTGCCGGATGTGGCCCAAAAACATTAAAAAAAAGTTTAATGATCAAAAGCCTAAGAGTATGGTTCATGCTTCATTAATGGCAGAGCTGGGGGACACCAAAGCAACCCAGATATTAAGCATCAGTGTTTAAGAGCCAGGGAGGATGGAGGTGGAGAGGAACTCTTACTAAAACCTCCATTATAAGATTTCCTTCCTTATTCAGTAGTTCAATTTTGTAAGTACTTTTCATTGAATA
>PVKC010006682.1:0-30707 GCA_004027635.1 Crocidura indochinensis
AAAAAAGAAAAAGAAACTGAGCATCATCAAAGAAGCAGCAGCAGTAGCATCGCCAAAGAGGGTTAGTCAGCCTGGAAGCCACTAAGGAAGCCTGGAAAAGGCAGCTGAAAGAGAGACAGAGGCCAAGAGAGCCAGAAGAAGTAGAGAAGTAGCTGCTAGGAAAAAGCTTAGTATAGAGGCCATGTGAGGAGGTGTGCATGATAGTAGGGACTGTGAAATAAAGCTGGCTGACTCCTGGAACTTCATCATACTGCTTTTTGAATCTCTCCACTCTCACCCTGCAACCTCAGACCCACCAGACCATAGGGGCTGTCGGAGTCGGGTTGAGCCCAAAAAGGCCTCACCATCCCCCTATTAATAATAGGACTCTTTAATTTATTTAAAACAAGTTTCTCTTTCCTTAGTGAATCTTGCTAAGGAATTAACAACCTTGTTTATTTTTCAAATAACCAACTATTATTCACTGAAATTTGGATTTTTTTTGTATTTCCAGTTCATTCATTTCTGCTCTGAGCTTTGTAATTCCCTTCCATCTATTTTTGGTTAATTTTGTTGATAATTTTTCTATTTTTTAAACTGTACCATTAAGTATTTTATGAGTCTATTTCTTCCATCTTGATGAATGCTGCAAATCTATACATTTTTCTCTTAATACCACTTTTACTGTATCTCACAAATTCTGAAAATTTGTGTCTTTATTCTCATTTGTTTCCAGGAATCTTTAATTTATAATTTGACTGTATCTTTGAGTCACTGACTGTGCAGTCATGAGCTGTTTAAAGCTTTTTCTCTTTCAAAAGGAGATACAAGTACCCTGCTCATGGATTGGGATGACTTACAGGATAAAATGCAATACTTTCTAAGAACTGTACTTATATTTCAAGAAGGAAAACACTCCTGAATTTATTTAAGACAATAAATATTCATGAATAGCTAAAGCAATTTTGGGGGAAAAGAAGATGAAAAGCATCACTTTTACAAATTTTAAATTGTACTATAAAGCAATAGTCAAGAAACAGTGTAGTATTGAAACCAAAACAGACCCTCATGAATGAAATAGACTTGCATATATAGGAATGATCCCAGGTACACAAGCAATCAAGCCTTGAAAAAAGGACAAGAAATTCAAAGTGAGCAAGGAAAGCTTCTTCAGCAAGTGGCATTGGAAAACTGGTCAATTACCTGAAGAAAAAAAAATGGGAATCTAGACCTCTCTTTAACATCGTGTACAAAAGTCAAATCAAAATGGATTAAAAGACTCAATATCATACTTAAAACCATAAGATACATAGATACAGAGGTCACAAATGATTTTAATTTAATTGCATGAGATATAAGATATTCAAAGCAATAAACTTTCTATGACAAGTTGTAGATGAATTCAAAGAAATGCAAAGCACTACAGGAACTGAAAATAAAATTGATGAATTATATAATACTATATGTCAAGGCAGCCTGAGAAGCGGAGTGTAGCTCCTCCTAAAAACTAGCAAGGAAATAAGCTTTAGTTCCAAATCACGTCTAACTAGATAAGTAAATGAGCTTGGAAGCAAATTTCTTTTTCTATTCTTCAGTAAGAGCCTCTTCTATAAATTCTCTGACTGGCCTTTGAATATCTAAGCAGAGATTCCAATAGACCTGTATTGAAATAGTAATCTACAGAAATATAAAATAATGAAAACATCTTATTTTAAATTACAAAGTTTGTAGTTATCTTGCAACTTTAAAAGACTAACATAAACTTAGAGACAAAACGATATATGGAAAGATTTTCCCGGATTATGGGCCTCAGTGATAGTACAGCAGGATAGGCTCTTGTCTTTAATGCTGCTGTCCACAGTTTCATTCCATATTATCTTTTAAAAGACTCATTTCTCCTGCCTAATTCTATTCAAGCACAATTTTATATATCTAGTTATTTTGCTTTGTTTTGTTTTGACCATTCTAAAATGGTGCTTAGGACTTAATCCTGGTCATGTGCTCATTGGTCACTTCTAGAGGAGCTTGAGACCACGTGACATGCTGGGGATTGATCCAGGGCTAATCTAGTTCAATGAAAATAAATGCCTTTTCCACTGTGCTATCACTCACTGGCTCCTCCACTCTTTGCATCATAAACCATTTATTTTGTATATGTAAACACCATGATTAAATATTTAAATTATAGGTAATGTATTTAAGAGAAGTGTATCTGTTAAGATTTTATTTCTATCTGAAGAAACTAAAGATATTATGTCAAAGAACAAAAATACCCAGTAATCTCTTGATTTCTTTTAGTACATTAGAAGAAAACTTTTAAACCCTTTATACTGAAAGCAAGAACAGAGAATTATAAATTTATCATTATAAATAATAAATAATTATAAAGTTTGTTAATAATAAAGTGCCTTTCTGTATAGTTTTCTCTTCCTTGTCATCAGATAATCAAATGAATACAAGTTGGCAATATTAAGTCTTAAACATAAATTTTCTAAAAGTAAATATTGAATCTATTTATTATGCAGATGGTACCCTCCATCTTTCTGTTTTAAACAAAATAAACAAAACAAACCAAAAGTTACAATACCTTTGTTTTCCTGTTCTTTTATCAAGACTAGATCTTGGTAACTACTTTGCTAGAAAATTTATATACTCATATACATATATGTATGAATGTGTTTAATAATATGTATATACATATTATTGTAGGAATAATTTATATATCTTATAGGCAATATATATATTACTTTAGGAAGCTTTTATCTGTTCTTACCACCACAAAGTCAGTTAGTTCGAAAATATTAGGAGCATCATGCTGAAAGTGGGTTGAATTATACATACCCTGAGAAAAAGTATCAAATTACTGCATAAAAGATGCCTGAATCTACACAATCTGGAGGAAATAAAAATGTGAACTTTACTACAAGCAAAATAGCAATAGTTTACATATTAGCAGGTTCTGTTGAAATTCTAGGTTCTTCACTTCTATCTGGTCTTCACAGGTATCTGGAATGAAGCAGCACAGAATCATGCATTACTTTCTTCTGTAGTCTCAATCATTGTGACTTACAGAACTTCTAAAATATTCAAAATATTTTTTCTGCGTATTTTACTCTACATTCCTGTATTTAATAAAAAAATATGAAGTGCATTTATTTATTAAATTTTATTGAGACCATTGTGAATTAGTCTTTCACAGTTGTATTTCAGGCATATACTGATAGTGAATTAGGACCATTCCTACCACCAGTGTTATCCTCCCTCCACCACAGTTCCCAGCAAGCATCTCACACCTCCTACCACTGGGCAACTGATTTAACCGTGCATTAGCTCTTTTAATAACATATATTATAGTTGGGTATTATCCTCTCTCATATCTAGCTCCAGTAAATATATTTTTTTCAGAAATCCCTGTTTCCTTCATAAAGCCACAATTCAGCAATTTGATACAGGTAAATACTTAGTTGTTTAAAATATTGCACCTTCCTCCTGCACCTTTAACTACACATCATTTACGATTCAGGGGTCTCAAACTCACAGCCCGCGGATCGTTTTTGGCCCTCCGTACAACATTTTGTGGCCCTGCCCTAGCGGAATTTTTTTGTTCTGTTGTGTTTTAGTTGTTTGGGTCACACCCCCACCCCAATGTTCAAGGCTTACTACTGACTTTGCACTCAAGGATCACCTCGACTTTGCTTCCGGCGGCCCCCAGTAAATTGAGTTTGAGATCTCTGATTACATGTTTTATATGCTTCTATTGGAGGAGATTGAAGAGCTTCCCAGATATTGCAGATGGAAAGTAATCACTAGAATGGAATATCACATCCATTATAGTTTATCCTACACAGAAACAGGTCTCTGTGAAGTATAAACCTTTTTTTTATTTTTTTATTCTGAAAAAAATTTTTTTCAGGATAAAAAAACATCACAATTGAAAGGGATATCAGAGAGTCTAAAAGTAAACTTATCACAGTTCTTCCCCGATGTAACCTAACTTCTGAGTGGAACAATTACAAATAATATGCATTATGCTTCTCAATCTTCTCCTCCTAATCTTCATGCAATGCCTCAATGTGAAAATAAATATGTATTTACTCAGAAGAAAAATCGCTTTAATCAATGTAAATAATAAAGGCATCAGAATATCTGGGCCAAATGAGATTATTTTCCACTATGATGAGCAGTAATTGAACTTTAAAGAAGTTAGAAAACTAGTAACTGTCTTGTGAAGTTGTCCAATTTGTAGGCCCTCATTCCCCAAAGCTTTCAAAATTCTCCTACCATGCATGAGTCTAAGTTCCTGAAAGGCTTGAAGCAATGAAACTCTGCTATATTGCAAAATGCAATTCACTGCCCAAACAAGTGCCTGAGGAAGAGATTCACTGGACTAATTAACCAGTATTCATTTGAAGTTCAATGTATAAAGTAAACCACAATACCCCACATAGAGAATGTGGGGTATTCAGAAGAAGGTTCCTCTCTGAAAGTGTTTTGCAGGACTCTACTAGGAACATTCATGAATTAGATTTTCCATGAAATCATCTAAGGACCAGAATTTTTAGCAATTCCCCTTACATAAATTTATTTTAGAGGTTTTCTTATAATTAATTTCCCCCTAAGTTTTTATTTCAGAATTATATAAATAGATTGTCCCTCTCTCTTTTTTTCCTGCCTGCTAAATTCACATACAGAGGGCAGGTAGTATCTTTAGCAGTCTCTTCTCTGAGAAATTTTGTTCACACCTTTAATTCTGGATTAGACATAATTTTATGAGATCATGGAATATTTTTGCCTTTAGACATGCTGATTATTCTTTCTTCATTTATAATGAGATCTTGTGGGAATAAGGCAATATCTTGCTTACCTAATTATTAAAATGCTCAGAGCCATGCTTTCTTGTTGAGTGAACAAATAATCAATTTCATATTTAAAAGAAGTTGAAAGGGAGATATCTATATAGTTTAGATATCAGATTTGGCTTTCTTACTTATAAATTAAGCAATATATGAACAGTGTTCATCTACATAGATCGACGCCCTGCAGGAAACTGAACTATGCAGTAAATAAAGCTTATACTATTTGCCATTTAGAAAATAACATGTACAGTGAGTAAAACGATACTTTAATCCCAGATACTGCTGCTTTCTCCACCAAAAGAGTCACCAGTATTAAACCACTTAGGCTTTTACCCCCAGGAAATAAAAAAATGGTGTCCAAGTTCCTTGAGATAGAGAGTAACATATAATTAGAAAAGTTTGAGACAGACTGAAACTCCATATTTTTTTGCCCATGGAATAAGTTAAGAGGGAATGAACTGTTTATTTTTTACAGGCCCAGCTATAGTTCTTGAAGCTATTATTGTTTTATAGCTAGTGATCCCAAGCAATAGAAAATTCCATGGTCCTTTTTGTAGTTATAAAACTGAACAATGAAGCAAAATAATTTACCTAATGTCATACAGAGAAAAAAGACAATGTTAGTATGGTATAGATAATTATTCGACTTTTTGTGTGTGTGTGCTAATTGTAATAGAACAGAGATAGCACTAGAAAATGTAGAGATGATTTTAGGATGATACATATCTAATCCAAAAAGACATAAGAGCATGAGTACTTAGTTATTTCTGCCACTAAAATACTAAGTACTAGAAGAAACAAACACAAAGAAAATTTGTTCAAACTGAAGCAGTTAGGTAAGTGCCATAGAATGGTGTCTTTACACCTAGTCATTCATCTTCTGAGCTTCAAGGTTCACAATGAACTTGTGATTGGACTTTAAAATACACAAGGAAACATCATTTTGAGGCAATTGGTCTTTTTTTTTCTTTTTTGGGGGGGTTTGGGCCACACCCAGTGATGCTCAGGGATTAGAAACCGCTTCTGGCTGGGGAGGGAGGGAATCATAGGGCACGCCAGGGTTCAAACCCTGGTCTGTCCTCCATAGGCCTCTTGCAAGGCAAATGCCCTACGGCACGGCTCTTGCTCAGTTCCAGGCTAAAGTTATTTCTAAGAGAAAGAAGATCCCATCGGTTCAGGCTAGATTTATGAATTATCTCTGGTCAGTGATGTTTAAAAATATTGTCTTGTATTTGGAGAATGATAGCTTTTAAGCTGATGAGATTTTATGTAAGTTATGACAAGACCAGAAAATTTAGAGTCTCTCTAATAATTATATTATAAATAATAACAGATAATTACATAGTTTTGTTTATAATTTTAGCTTTCTTATATTGCACTTGGATTAATAAAATTATAATTTTCTACGTATAAATTATATTATATAGAAATGTAGAATAACTTATACTATATAGAAAACTATAATACAGGAGATCAATTCCATTCAGTAACTCATCCAATGCTTCATACATGCAAGATCAGAACTAATCTGGTTACTACCAAGTACAACTCTAAAGTCCTTGGATAATTGTTAATATTGACTGTTAATATTTCAAGTATTATTACATAGTTAACATACTATACTGTACAATCTCAGATTTGCATATTTATGTCAGCATAGTGTCTAAATGGTTAAAAAGCTTCTATGAACATCACTGATTTCCATAAGTCTGTTCAAATATTAGGTATTCATGATCACAAAGGGAAAAAAGAAAATAGAAGAATAAATCAGTTTGTGAACCAGATATGTCTCAGGGGTATAGATATACAACACGTGTATAATAACATTTTCACACAAAAGCACATATAGATTCATGTAATTTATAGGTCAAAGATGTGACTTGACTATCGGCCAGTTTGAGAGTGAAATAATATCCCAAACACAGCCTATGATCATCAAAATAAATTATCTTGTTATCTAAATATTTATATACTTAAAACAAACCCAATTATTCACAACTCTACTACACTCACTTTTTAGCACCTATCTTACCAATTACATCCCTTCATCAAGATTTCTTTTTAACTTTTAAACAGGGTTAACAGATGTGGTGGTGTTCTGCTTATTATTCCGTTGTGGCCTTTGTAGTGTGGTGCTGTGTTTTATATGAAAATATTTCCATAAGATTACTCTTTGCCTGTTGTCCCACCTTGACCTTCCAGGTGGGGCGCGGGTGAGAGCCGAATAAAGAGCTTGGGTGCCAGGCATTCAGGTTCCATTGCCAGAGTTGGCTGGCTGGCTCCAGGTGTTTTGGAGCTAGCAGCAGGCTGACAAAGGACTCTCCTCTCCCAACCTTTTAACCCTTAACCCTCCTGTCTGTGTGGATTATTTGCTGTGGATAAATATTACCAAGATCTCCCCACAAAAGGGGACAAGGGAATGGGAATCAATTTCTCATTCTGGGAACTATTTGTGGATTCATAAACATCCAACAAGGATTTAATTGCACACCATTACCACACAGAATACAAACATTTTAAACTATAAAATGAAATGAGAATTAAAATCTAGTTTGAGAAGTATTGAAGACATAGTAAAATAATTAATTGCCTTGAGGGAGAAACAGTCAGTTTAAATATCTGACCCCATATATTTCCCTAATCACAGTCAGAATTTACTCCTGAACAGAGTCGTTAATAGCCTCTGAGCACAGCTTGATGTGGCTTAAAACCAAATTAATAAAAAGAGAGAGAGAAAAGAATTTGCAGCTGGAGAGGTAGTACGCAGACAAGATACTCTATACAAGACCCATCCATGATTTAGCCCTGGCACCAAATATGTTTCAACAAACTCATACACCTAAACACAGATCCAGCAACAAGCTCTGAAACTATCTGAGTGTGGAACAAAATTAATAATAATGATAATAATAATAATAGTAATATAATAACAACAACAATAACAGGATTGACAATATAGTTCCTTTTCAGCATAACTTGCATGCATAAGAAATCAGCTGACTTCTGTTACTGCATTTCTATTACTCTGTTATCATTGCCAGATTGAGGTCTTTGTTCTGCTGTGCAATAGTACTGCACAATAACAGCATATTTTCCAACTCCGTCATTGCACTGTTAGTTCTGGTTGACCAAGCATAACTGGATCATTTCCTCAATAGTCCCTGAGCATTGCTTAAAAACCCTCAATCAAGAAAATAAACAATAAAAAGATCTTTTTAAGCATTGATATGAAAACATCATATTATTCTGGTATACACACGAATTGATTAAAAAAATCTTAGAAAAACTATATGAAGCACTACAGCTTCATTATAAAATTATACCTAATAAAGGGACCAGAGCAGTGGTGCAATGGTAGGGCATTTGCCTTGCAGGCATTAACAGTGTTTCAATCCCCTGGTGTCTATATGGTTCCTCAAGCCAGGAGTGATTTCTGAGTGCATAGCCAGAAGTAACCAAGAGCATCACCAGGTATATATACATATATGTATATATATGTGTGTGTGTATGTATGTACTCCTAATAGAAATCACTATATTTGTTTATTATATGACATGCATAAGAAATAAAAGTATCTGAATATGTGGGGCCCGGGAGATAGCATGGAGGTAAGGCTTTTGCCTTTCATGCAAAAGGTCATCGGTTCAAATCCCGGTGTCCCATATGGTCCCCCGTGCCTGCCAGGAGCAATTTCTGAGCATGGAGCCAGGAGTAACCCCTGAGCACTGCCGGGTGTGACTCAAAAACAAAACAAAACAAACAAAAAAAAGTATCTGAAAGTATCTGAATATGGTTCTAATAGCCACAATATAAATAAAATCAATACTTCTCAGTAGTAAATAAAAAACAAATATTAAAATTAGTCAATGTGTAAAATAAAACAATGAAAATATAAAAACTAGTACTTTTCAACATGAATTTATATTGTAATTATCATAGTAAATATTCAAGTATCAATAGCACACGCTGATGATGTTTAAACAGTAATGAAATAAAATATTCCTTTAAAATAAACTCCCCAGTAAAACAAGTATTGGTAGATGTCATTTATATAAAGTTCAATTTGAGGAAAAGTGTGTCATAAAGACTTATGAGGGTTTTGGTAGTTCTATTATTTACTTATTTATTTATTTATTTAATCACAGTATTCAGAGATTACTCCTAGCTTTAATAGGGACCACTCTTGGGGCTGTCAGGAAACCATACACCATGTCAGAGGATGGTAGCCTGCAAAGCAAGATAGAGCCTTGACCCAGTACTAACTCTCCAGTCACCCCCCCTTTATTATTATTGTTATGCTTTATTTTTTGAGATGATCTTGCTACTAATACGCTGGTTTGTTCTACTGAATCTTTATTGAGCTGTGATCCAATGTGTATATGTGTAAAAATGCAATTAGCATTTAAGCAAAGTATATGAATCTATCCATGGCTTACTTCCTCAGTGTTGCCTTTTAGATGTGTCTCTGTTTAAATAGCCCAAAGCAACATCAACCAGAGTCGAACTCTTCTCCTCCATGCAGTTTAGGTTCCAAGTGCAGCCACGTTTGACAATGCACTATACACAATTTTGACCCCCCTGTGCTCTCTTAGTTGCTTTGCCCGTGCTGGGACAGGGAGTTCATAAGGATCTACTCGTGCTTCCAACTGCCTTCCAGTCAATCCAACCGCCATTACTCTTCCAGGCATCCATGACCCTCTAAAGATGCTGTGGTTTTTCTTTCTGTTTATTGGGTTCAATGATCTCAGTACAGGACACAGTATGTAAAGAAAATCCTACTCCGAGTTCTCAGGGGTGTCAACTCAGTTTCCTTCTCAAATGCATGGTGTTTCTGAGAAAGTGTTCTCATTGAGGGGCCTCTCATTCTGTAAATTTGAGAAAATTCTATAAATAAATTCTGTAAAAATAAATCGGGTATCCCCCATTAAATTTAGGACAGTGTGAAAGAAGGGGGAAGCCGTAGTTTAGATGGTTGAAAAGTTTTGCTGCCTCGCTCTGAAATTTTTTATGTTTGTTGGGTGGTTCAAAGAACTTAAGAAGTTTTTGTTTTGGTTTTTGGGCCACACCCGGTGACGCTCAGGGTTTACTCCTGGCTATACACACAGAAATTGCTCCTGGCTAAGGGACCATATGGGCCTCCGAATATCGAATCCATGTCCGTTCTGGGTCAGCCGAGTGCAAGGCAAACTCCCTAGTGCTGTGCTATCATCTCTCAGACCCCTGAGATTTTTGCTTTTAAAGTTCTTGAGCTTTGGAGTTAACCACAACCTGACCAGAGGGAAGCATCTATAAAGCAATGTGTCTATTTTGCTTTAAAAATGTCTTATATTTCAGGAAAGAAATAGGGTTGTGGATGTTTGGAAGTGATACTAGTAAGAAATAATAAGGAATAAGAGGTGGCGGAGCCAGAGAGAAAGCACTGTTAGTGCATTTTCCTTGCGCATAACTATCTCAGGTTTGATTCACAATGCTCCAGATGGCCCTTTAGTCCCATCAGGAGTAATTTCTAAATGAAGAACCATGATTAACCCTAACCACCAACTTTCTTTTGAGATAAAGGACAGGAGAAAGGGAAGGAAGGAAGCTTTATATGAGGATGTAATGAATAATGCTAACTAAAGTTTTGCACCTTCCAGATTCTGAAAGACCACGTCTGCAAATTACAGTACCGAAGAGAATACGGGCAACGGTAGACGAAGGAGTTGAATCACATGTAATTAAGTATTAACATTTCTCACAGTCAATATTTTCTCCCTGAGCATAATCTCATTTTATTAGACAAATATGCTTGTTGGATATTTATATCTAGATTTTGTTAAATAACATCTTTGAAATTTATCAAGATTAACAAGTATAAATATGATACCTTGATGTTTATTTTCGAATTCCTGAGCTCCATCTTGTAAATGAACTATCTTTTTCTTGAGTGCCTTTGAATAATTGACCTAAATACACTTTGAAAAGTTTCTCTTTCACATTTTAAGCTATTTTTTTATGAACTGTTGTTGTTTGTGGCAATCTTAATATATGATCACCTTACATGACTTCATCATTCTGTCATCTGAGGTGTTATACGAGCAATTTTTGAGTCTCATTTTAAATTATTATGATCACTTTTTTGTTCTTTTGATGTAGTCTCTTTATTTCAGTTTATGAAATTTTTCTTGTTGCTTTTCTTTATAAATTATGTTTTATATACTCATTAATTTATATAATAAATTCTAAATACTGATATGTGTATTCTAATACATTTTCATAATTTCTATAGAAATTAAATTCTCACAAAAGCAGAATGTGATTAAAATTAGTGAATATAACAAATATTAAATACGTAATTGTATTGAAATAAAATATTTTATATTGTAATTTTCAATTCACTAGAAAATCAAAATAAAACAAAACCAACCAATAAAAGGCAAGAAATAAAAAACAAAGGCAAAAAAAATACTTAAAGAAAGCAGTGATTACATTTTGTAGCCAATTTTGTCAGGCAAAAATAGTCTCAAAAGAAACAATAAAAGTAAATATATATATATTTGGGATTAAGTGATATCTAATGTATAAAATTATTGTTGCAGTGAAAATGAACCACCAATAAACTATAAGTAAATTCAAGAAAATGTGTGGTTGTAGCATTGCAATAATAAAATAATAATGTGGAAACGTTACCATGTTACCTTAAAAAATATAAACAACTGTACCTTTTTTGAAGGGTATATGGCTGTTTTCAGGATTTACTCCTTGTTCCTTGCTCAGGGTTCACTCCTGGCAGGGCTTCAAGGAACCAAGTAGTGTGCCACGGGTTGAACAAGGGTCTGTTGGGAGCCAGGTAAGCACCATAGCCACTGTACTATAAATCGAACCCCAGGACTAGACTTTTAATGGTGAGCTTAGTATATATGAGGTTGCATACCAAAACATGCTATAATGTATTATTACTTCAATATAATTATAATAATACATTTTAAAATTCAGGACAACAGGGGAAAAGTTTAATATATGCATGTATATATATTTATACACAGGGTAATTGTATATATGTAAATATATATAAAAGAATCTATGGATACTATACCTGTGTACAATATATATACAATATATATACATATACATATATATGTTATATGTTATATATGTATGTGTTATATGTGTATACCAATATGTTTGCAAATATTATTTAGAAGGCAAAAATCAGTCAAGAATAATATTTTAAGTTTGCCAAAATTATGAGGTAATAAATGTGGAGCTATTAATGTTAGCAATAAATAATATGTGTACATATAATTTTAAATATCATTAATGCATAGCATCTAATGACAACATATCTTTGATTTTTTAAATAGAACAGAGGTTGTCATGAGGTGAAAAGAAAGAGAGGAAGAGGGAAGGATGTGCTAGCAAAGCAATTAAAATCTATGCAAAATAAAGCCATTATTGAAATATATTACTTCAAATATAAACATGTGTTTAGGAATAGTGAGAAAATTCAGAAAATCAGTTTTCTGGATTAAAAAGGAATTAAAAATATTGAGTACTTGAAACTTTTTAAAATATGGTAATATTTTACTTTTCAATATTACCATTGAAGCTATTTTATATAATTGTATAAATGTATATTTATTCTAACATATCTACTATTAAATAATGTGTGCTAATTAATAGCTCTTATGAGGAGGGTAGAGAGATAGCATGGACGTAGTGCATTTGCCTTGCATGAGGAAGGTTGGTGGTTTGATCATGCCATTCCATATGGTCCCCGAGCCTGCCAGGAGCGATTTCTAGGGTCGATCCAAGAGTAATCCCTGAGCACTGCCACGTGTGACCACCTGCATCCCCACCCCCCCACCCCCCAAAAAGAAACCTCTTATGAGGGAACTGGAGTTACAAGTTCAATGGGTAAGCAGATTGCCTTGTATGTGTCCTGGATTCAGTCTCCACATCCCATAAGATCACTGGGTCTCCACTAGGGGTGAACCTTAATCAGAGAGTATGTCTTGAGCTCTGGGGGGAGTGGTCCCAGCACCTCTCCCTGGAAAAGTAAATTCACCAGCAACAATAAAGCTATTATGATGCACATAGAAGTTTAAATGATGTATATAGATGTTTAAATGCCATCATTTATAAAGTTGAAATACTCAAAAATTTCCTCCTGAGGAACATTGAGTGGAAAAAAACAATAAGGGCCAGATCTACATACCCAAGCCAAAGTCAAAGACAACAGAATCAAGAGACCCAAACTATAACAAGCTAAACACAAAATGGACCTGTTACACTAGTAGTCCAGGAGGTTAGGGGTAGAGGTTTAGGATGTATTCAGGGAACTATGGTGAAGGGAGGTCAACACTGTGGTAGGAATGGCCTTAATTCATTGTCATCAAACACCTGAAATACAACTGTGAAAACACTTGTAATTCACAATGGCCTCAATAAAAAAAAATTTAATTAATTACAAACTAAAAATAAAATTTCCTCCTGAGATCAAGAAAGAGAAGAATGCCTACCGTAACCACTTTATTTATAAACATCATGGGTTAATTCATTACAATTAAGAAATATTAAATAGTATTAAAATAATCATGATAAGTGGAAGATATAGTATATTGTATTACATGACTGTTCTACGATTGAATTAAAAATATAATCCAAAAGACTACAGAAAATATGAATTAGAAATAGAATATAGTCAAGCTCTATAAGGCAGACAAAAATAAATTGATTTCATTTCCATTTTGAAAATGCAAAATTATAATTAAATACTAAAAATCTTTAGTGATGTATTACATACCATTGTATATTAAGTCACCATGTAAGTAAATTTAACAAAGTAAACCTTCCTTAGTGAAGTCAATACAACAAAAGTTAAGTAAAAAGTTCTAAATGAATATGAGCATATTTCATCTGCATGCATTAGAAGATTTAATGTTCCCTGCAGATAATTTATAGGTACTAAATTATTTAACTATTTCTTAAATAGTACCTCTTGGTCACAGTTACTTTTTCTGAGGTCGTTTATATTTAGTAAATAATGTCATCACTAAATTATTTGTTCCTTTTGTATTATCAGTGTACTTTAAACTATAGCTATCAATGATGTACTATATTTTTCTTTGTAATATTTTTATTATATTTTGGCCTTTATTCTCCTTTTAGTTGTCCTACAGAATTGCAATTGATGGAAAAGAATATACTGTGAATCTAATGCAAAAGTAGGTAATTTGTTTTGATTAACTTTTTTATAGCTATTTATGATATCATAACCTGAATTTTTTTTTGTTTTTGTTTTTGTTTTTGGGTCACACCCGGCAGCACTAAGTGTTTTTCGTGGCTCTACGCTAAGAAATTGCTCCTGGCAGGCTCGGGGGACCATATGGAATGCCAGGATTCGAACCAATGATCTCCTGCATGAAAGGCAAACGCCTTACCTCCATCCTATCTCTCCGGTCCATAACTTGAATTTTTATTTGCTGTATTTTCCTGAGGGGGTGAAATTGGGGTTATGGAACACATTCAGCTGTGTTCAGGATTTACTCATTTTGTCAAGCCAGAAATAATTTTAGATCAGCTATTAGCAAATCAATTGACTTTGCCTATGTGTTATTTATCCAAATAATAATTACTATTTGATTTTTATGTATTTGTGCTTAAATTTTAAGTCTGCATATGAAATAATTAAAACTTTAATTTATAGCCTGTGAATTCATTTATTTATTCCTTTTAGAATTACATTTCTACTTAGCAATCAATTGTGTGGTTTCAAAGACTGCGTTTAGATCATTTTCTATCTTTTTCAAAATAAAAATTGTTCAAAGTTGCTTCATATTTAATGATATCTTAAAGTACAGAGATTTTAATCTAGAAAAGATAATGCTTTTTAATTTATTCATATGTCTTACAAGAATGTGTTAAAGACTCAAAATTTAATTGTCATAATTCAGATTGATACTGACAGCTAAAGATTTTTTTAAAAAGTAAATAATATTAAGCATTAAGGCAAAAGCCAAAGCTGTTTGTAGTCTTTATTAAATGGTTAAAAAATTAACCTTCTAAAAATCATGGCAGAAATAGAATCGTATTAGGTACAAAACCAAGTATTTAATAAATATTTTGAATAATCGAAATTTGTTACCTGGGTACAATTGGCCAGGTACATATTGATGAGTGTAATACTAGGCTCTTGAGTACTGTCATGATGGCTCAAAGAGATCTCAGCATAGCAACACCATCTCAACACATTTTTCTGTGACAATGCTAAGAATAACCCCTATATCCCTTTTAACAGCTTAGATACACTGCCTGCCCTTATCAAAATTACTTTCCTCATTTCTAAAATTCAAAGTTGCTATACACTTTATAAAAAATGATGCTATATATAAAGTACATATGTGTATATAATAATGTCTATAAATAGATACACTTTAGAGAACTTAAAGAAAGTCACCCAAATATCACTGAAAATTCTTTCTGAAGAAAAATATCACAATAAGTACCTAGTTGGAGTTCATGTAGAGTCAATTATTTTGACATACCACTTGAAGGAGATGAAAGTGAGCCAGTAATCTAGCCTAACTTTTAAAGAAAAAAATATAAAATGTATAAAATATAACATGCATGTTATATATGAATATTATATTTAATTGTAATATATTTATAATATTTTATAATATTTATAATAGCATAAATATATAAATGTCATATATTTATATGATATTTAAATATATATTTATGTATAAGTTAAAAATATAAAACATAAAATGTTATATGTATATAAATATATAATGTCAAATGTATGTTTGAAATATGTAATCTGTAATTGGTCAAAATATTAAAAATTCTAAACAAAAATGCAGCAATACAGTCTAAAATTTGAAAGATTATGGTAAGCAAATCACTTATTGATAGAATGTGCAAACTAGGCTACTTGTATTTCAATTTATGTTTACTATTATTTTTTCTAAGATAATAATGACTGGTTACAATAGTGCTAACTTTTATTGCAATGTACAGATTTACTGCATTCTGCCATCAAAGAGACCATGACCATCTACCAGTGCCCCTTATTTCTGTCTGATTTTCCCTTACACTTTTCCACAGATGTTATTAACATATTTTGTAATTCAAAGTCAGAGTTTTATTTAATAGTGTATATTTCTTTGATTTGTGTTTTGTTGTTATATCCCAAATGTGAATTTTCAGGGTAATATATAGTTTTATTTTTATTTGGAAATAAACTATCATTGCATCTACCTTTCGGGTATAATTTTTTTATCCAGAAATTTTTTCTCTCCTTTTTATGAGTTTTGAGTTATTTGTTCCTATTTTTGAGATATTGGTTCATCTTAGTATGGTCACAATAACTTTTAAATATTTTGTATTTAAAGCATTGTGATTTACAAACATTTTCATAGTTGAGTTTTAAACATAACTGTTTCAGTACTATTCCTACTACCAATGTCAACCTCCCTCCACGAAGTTACAATGAGTCCATTTCACGCCACCAATTCCCCTGACTGCTATCATAAAAGGCCCTTTTTTTAAGTTTGGTTGTTAAAGTTTGGTTTTATTGATTTCATATTGTTAATTCTGTGGCTTGGACATTTAGTTCTGTCCTTTCTTAAAATCACTAATGTACCTTGGGTCCCCTTGACACCTGTCCCTATCATTTCACATCACAGTATCATTTCATATCTTACTCCACTTTTTCCTTAGTCATTTCTCTTTTGCTTCTTTTTTATTGAGGAAATGTGTATCATAGTTTTGAGGTCATTAATTTGATTTTCAACTCCTTTCAATATTCCGGAAAGATATGCTACTGTATTCTTCAGCTGCTTTATTACTTTTTGAGTTTTCTGTTTCCCATCAGGATATCTTTAATTGTATTACTTCCCTGTTAAAAATGTCTTTTCACATGATGAAACTTAGATATGTTTGTTGTTCTTAAACCTGTATCTTTAAGATTAAAAGAGTTCAAGTGGTTGGAAATCATTTTGGACATTGTCACCCTCTGTTGAAATCGCTGAAATTCTTTATTTTATTTTCATTATTCTCAGTGCTTCAGTGTCTGAGCATGGCACTTTAGTTACTTGCTAAACCACACAGTGGGTGTATCATTGGTGCTCATGGGGACCATTCATCGAATTAGAGTAACAGCCTTAGTGATATCTTGCAACTCTTGCCTTACCTCTTGTTCTCTAGAACCTATAATAAATAATTAAATAATTTTGAGTTATTATGTAATGTTAAATTTTGATATAGATGTTCCTTAAAAATATCAGGCAATCTAGTTCTCTCAACAGCGTTTATTTTATAATAATGTTTTTCTTCATTATAAGCTTTTATATTAGGTGTCTACTCATTTATGTGTAGTTTTTTCTGGATTTATATTTTATTTTTTATATATTTGCCACTTCTAGAATTTTATATCTATGGTTTTAATCATTGTGACTAGAATGTACCCTATAGTACTTTTGTTCAAGTGTCTTTTGGCTGATAATCTTTGACATCCAGGATGGAGTTGCTCTTCAGCTCTGGGATCTTTTCACCAATGATTTTTTTTTTTACTATTTCTTCTTATACAGGTTTCTTCATAGCTTTTGGAACTCCAATCATTCTTATGTTTCTGTTGAATTTATCTTAACATTCTATTGCCTTCATTTATGTTGAAGTGTTTTTCACTTTCTGTTTGTTTATTTTAAGACTCTTTCCATCTTCTATTGTTGCATGGATGTGTTATGTAGCTCATTTTTCAATTCACTGATTCTTCCTTCAGTTGTTACTCTACTGGCAAAGTCTATAGTGAGTTTTTGATATCTCCTATTTTCTGTTTGAAGTTTTCTCATTTTTAATTTTTTCTCTCCTTATCCATTTCAGTCTTTTCTGGGGGGGAGGACACACCTGGTGACACCAGGGGTTACTCCTGGCTATGCACTTAGAAATTGCTCCTAGCTTGGGGGGCAATATGGGATGCCAGAAGATCAAGCCATAGTCCATCCTAGGTTAGTGTGTGCAAGGCAATTGCCCTACTGCTTGCACCACACTCTGGCCACATAATTTTTAATATAATTTTTATTTTAATCATAGTGGCTTACATATCGTTGACAATATTTTAGGTACATGTTAACATTAAATCAGGGGAATTCCCATCACCGAATTGTCCTCCCTCCACCTCAGTTCCAATCCTTCCTCCCATATCCTCCTCCCTCACCCCTGGGGCTGCCAGGATAAGTGGTCCTCTCTGTGCCTAGCTAACTACTTAGTGGTCCCACACCTGTTTGGTCGTGGTACTTCCCTTACCCCCCCCCAATTGGGATGCGGGACTAGTTAGTTCAAGTTATGTGGTTTTGTTTGAAGAAGAGAAAAGTAATAACCTGGAGGAGAGAAAGAAAAAGAAAAAAAAAAGTCAAATACTCCAGAAATGGGCAGAGTCCTTCTAGAGATTTTCATCCTTGGTTTGAGAGACCTAGGGGAAAAAGAATGTGAAGCACCCCTTGGTTTGAGAGACCTAGGGGAAAAAGAATCTGAAGCACCACAACAGTACATAAAGCACTGTCAAAGTATCCAGTGAGCATTCAAAAAAAAAGGGGGGGTGGGGAGTAAGCACCATATAAAATCCCTGGTATTGAGATAGAAAAAAATGTGGCAGAGCACATAAGAAAAGAAAGCAAGAAGGGGGCCGGGCGGTGGCGCTGGAGATAAGGTGCCTGCGCTATCCTAGGACAGACCTCGGTTCGATCCCCCAGTTCCCCATATGGTCCCCCATGCCTGCCAGGAGCGACTTCTGAGCAAATAGCCAGGAGTAACCCCTGAGCGTCATCGGGTGTGGCCCAAAAACCAAAAAAAAAAAAAAGAAAAGAAAGCAAGAAAATAAATAAATAAATATAAATGGAAATATCCACTTCAATAGCCAAACTACAACAATTAAGTCAACAAAAAATAGATTAGTAAATAATATTAATGAAAAAATGTTTTGTGCTTTTTTTCCCCCTCTTGCAGATGCACAGTAAATATTGGGGTCATTGGAAAAGGAATTTCCTTTGCCTAAGAGGTACAGGGTTTCTCCACCCTTGAAGTATATTGTCATGGGATTAATTGCAGACTTTTTTCAGGTTCATTTGCTCTCCCCTTGGTGCTTTTTTGGTGTATAGGAGGACTTCTGCTACATCCTGGGTAATAAAATCAGCCCTCTGTATCTAGAAGTCTCGGTATCTGTACTATTCAAGGAGTTGACCTTATGATTATGTCTTTCTTCGTGGTTCTCGAAGTTCTGTTCCCTCGGTGTCGTTTTTTGTTGTTGCTGCTGTTGTTGTTGTTTTTAATAATATCTTTATTTAAGCACCATGATTACAAACATGTTTATAGTTGCATTTCAGTCGTAAAAAAGAACACCCCCCATTACCACTAGAACCTTCCCACCACCAAAACCCCCATCTCCCTTCTCTCCAACCTCCTGTCAGTATTCCAGACGGGCATTTTATTTCTTTCACTACTATTATCATAACATTCTGTATTTATCTTTTTTCTGGATGATTTCATTCAACATATTTTTATTTTATATTTTATATTTTATTATTTTATATTTTATTTCATTCAACATATATTTATTTTTAATTTAATTTTTATTTTTTATTTTGATCATAGTGGCTTACATATCTTTCACATTAGTATTTTAGGTACATATTAACATTGAATCATGGGAATACCCACCACCAGATTTGTCCTACCCCCTTCCCCGTTCCCTTTCTGCAACCAATATCCCCTCCCCCCGAGGCTGCTAGAGTAGGTGATCCCATCTTTGTCCAGCTTACTATCACTGATCATACATCTGTTTGGTCCTGGTGCCCTCGCTTGTTTCTGCCTCTATTTGAGAGTCTAACCTAGATAAATCGAGTTATGTGGTTTTGTTTGAGGGAGAGAAAGGCAATAGAATGGGGTAAAGATTAAGCAAAAAATAAATAAATAAAAATAAAATGAAAAATAAAAATAATAAAATAATTAATTAATTAAAAATATGCTGAGAATGGGTGGAGTCCTTCTAGTGGCTATCTGCCTCAGTTTGAGAGAGGACATGAAAAAGGTAATTGAAACACCATAGCAATACAAAAATAAATGTCAAATTTGATATCCAGTGAACCCTGCAGCAATTAAGAGAAGCACCATTGGCGGTCCTGGTCTTTGTGCTGATCCTAGGAAGGGGCCTGGGATAGCATCTTTCATTATGTTTCCAGAAGCCCCCTTCCGTTGCAATAGTCTCGGACAGACCTCTGGAACTAGGGATCATAGTTGTTATGCAGGTCGTAGCTCATGCCCTACACTAGGGCTTTTTTTATTGGTCCCAGGATACATACAGTCTGGCCATGGTTCTGTCAGCCAGTCATCTATAAATCCCGGTCTTGGCATTTGAATAAATCAGAGGGTGACAAGTTTTCTGATTTTGTCTTATCATTAGCTGGTGAGGTAGGATAACTTGCTCTTAGGTCCAAGTGTTCCCATTTTCCTTGTTGTCAGGGTATTTCATAATAGGAATGGCACTTGTTGGTGTCCGAGCACTATTAAGGATGTCCCGGTTGAAATTTGTTTCCTGTAGCTGTTGTGAATAAGTGTGTCGTTTCTATGTCTGTGATCCAGAGTTCAAGGCTGGACGGTTGGTGTCTAATCACCTGGGGTCTAAGTTGGGTCCCTGTGACATATTTTCAAGGTAGGAGATACCCCTGTGTTGTAAACAAGTATGAGTTCTTATCCCTAATAAATAAGAACTCATTTTTATACGTAAGATTTCCCCTTTTTTCAGTGTGACCACATACTTTTAAGTCTTATTGACTCTCCTTGCTGTTCCTCAATTTCTATGAGTTCCTTGAACATCCCCAATATTTCCTCTCAAATTCTATATAGGTGGTGAATACTAGTTGAGTCTTCAGATAAACCATCTTCATTTACTAAGACTGGTTGTGTGCTCTACTTTTTTCAATTGTGACCTTTGAAGTGTGGTGTTCAGGTTTATGTGTTATGGTGACTAATTTACCAGAAGAAGTGCAAAACTGTTGAATGAAATGGAGTGGTCAGTTTCTTCTCAGAGCGCACTGACCAAGGTTGAAATGGTTGTTCTGAGTCAAAGAGGACCAGCTTTTGGTCTACCTGACTCTATTTCTTGGGATTAAGTGGCAGGCAAACTTTTCACTTTAAATTTCCGTTTTTGTGTTAATGTGAGTAAACAGTTTTGAAAAATCCCGTTTTCTTTTGCTTTTATATTTATATAGTTTATTTGTTGACACTCAATCCTTTGTTTTGTTGCTGCTTAACATTTGTTTATTGAAAATTTTAGATTTGAGGCAACACTTGTCCGCACAAAGGGTTACTCTTTGCTTTCTCTATGAAGTTACTATTAATCAGTATATATGGAATGCTGGGGATCAAAGTCAGGTTGATCATGTGCATAGCAAACTCCCTACTCTGATATATTTGTGACAAGCAGCACATCAAGAGTAGCAAGGATACGGGTCAGAGCTATAGTACATCAATAGGGCATTGACCTTGCATGCAGCTGATTCAACACAAACCATGGTTCAATCCCCTGCATCCCATATGGCCCCCCAAACCAGGAGCGATTTCTGAGTACATAGCCAGGAGTAATGACTAATCGTCACTGGGTGTGGCCCTAAAACTAAAAAAAAAAATGAATAGCAAGGATAATCAGAGACAATAATTTCTCCCTACCATCACACTTTTTAGTTGTAGTGCCCATGTTGACTTTTTTATTTCTAAAATTTTATTTATTTTTCTTTACTTAATCACCATGCTACATACATGATTATAGTTGAAATTCAGTCATAAACAGAGCAACCCCCTTCACCAGTGCAACATTCCCATCACCAATGTGCCATATCCCCATCTTTCCCCATCCCTGCCTGTATCCCAGATAGGCATTCTATTTATCTCATTCATTAATATTGTCATGATAAAATAGTTATCTCTCTTAACTACATTCACCACTCATTTTGATGAGCTTCACATGACAAACCAGTCCTTCCAGACCTCATCTCTGTTGTCACTGGACATTATTACAACAATGCTACTCCTAGGAATATACCCTAGGAAAACAAAAATACAATACAAAAATTCCTTCCTCACACCTATATTCATTGCAGTGCTATTGATAATAACCAGACTCTGGAAACAACCATTATGCCCTTCAACAGATGAATGACTAAAGAAACTGTGGTACATATACATAATGGAGTATTATTCAGCCATCAGGAGAGATGAAGTCATGAATCTTTCTATATTTGAATGTACATGGAATCTATTGTGCTGAGTGAAATAAGTCAGAAAGAGATAGACATGGAATAGTCTCATTCAGCTATGGGTTTTAAGAAAAATAAAAGACATTTTTGCAACAATTCTCAGAGACAAAAGAGAGGAGGGCTGGAAGGTCCAGCTCACTACGTGAAAATTACCGCAGAGTGTTGAGTGCAGTTAGAGAAATAATTACATTGAGAACTATCCTAACAATGTAAATGAATGACGGAAGTAGAAAGCTGTCTCAAGTACAGGTGGAGGGTAGGTGTGGAGAGGCTGGAGATTTGGGACATTGGTGATGGGAATGTTGCACTTGGAAGGGGGTGTTCTTTACATGAAAAAAAACCCAACTACAATCATATTTGTAATCAAGGTGTAAAGATATAAAAAAAAACATTAATGTCTTTTGTTTTTCTTAAAACCCATAGATGAGTGAGTCTATTTTTATATATCCTCTCCCTCTGACTTATTTCATGCAACATAATAGATTCCATGTACATTCATGTATATGAAAATTTCATGACTTCTCTCCTCATGGCTGCATAATACTCCATGTGTATATGTACCACAGTTTCTTTAGCCATTCATCTGTCAAAGGGCATCTTGATTATTTCCAGAGTCTGGCTATTGTAAATAACGCTACAATGAATATAGGTGTGAGGAAGGCATTTTTTATTGCATTTTTGTATTCCTGTGTTGTATGTCCCTAGGAATGGTATAGCTGGATCTATGGAATTTCAATTTCCATGCTTTTTTTTGAGGATTCTCCATATTGTTTTCCATAAAGGCTGGACTAGGCAGCATTACAACAGCAATGAATGAGAGTTCTTTTCTTTCCACATTCCTGCCAGTACTAAATGTTCTTGTCCTTTGTGATGTGTGCCAGTCTCTGTGGAGTGAGATGATACCTCATTATTGTTTTGATTTGCATATTTTAAATGGTTAGTAATGTGGAACATATTTTCTTGTGTCAGTTGGCACATTTGTATTTCTCCTTTGAGAAATTCTCTTTTCTTCTCTCCAGTTTTATGGGGTGAGATGTTTTTTCTTGTTAAGTTCTGTCAGTAACTTATATATCTTTGATATTAACCCCTTATCTGATGGGTATTTGGTGAATAGCTTTTCCCATTCTGTGGTTGGCTTTCTTATCCTAGGCACTATTTTCTTTGAGGTGTAGAACAAATTGGGAGGATCAACATTATTATAATGATAATCTTCCCTAAGTATTGTACAGATTTAATGCAATTTCTCTAATAATACCCATGACATTCTTCAAAAAATTGATCAAGCACTTCCAAAATTCATTTGGAACAATAAACTCCCATGAATAACTAGAGAAATCTTTGGGAAAAGGTATATAGGAAGCATCACTTTCCCCAATATTAAATTTTATTACAAAGAAATAGTCATTAAAACAGCATGGTACTGGAATAATAACAGTCCCTCAGCTCAGTGGAATAGACATGACTATTCAGAGAATGTTCCCCAGACATACAATCAACCAATATTTAATAAAGGAGCAAGAAATACAAAATAGAGCAAGGAAAGCTTTTACAACATGTGGTGTTGGGAAAACTGGTCAGCTACTTGTAAAAAAAAAAAAAAGCAAACTCCAATCTCAATTTAACACCATTCATAAAGGTCAAATCCAAATGAATTAAAAACTTTGATATCAGACCCAAAACTATAAGGTATATAGAACAACACTTTGGTAAAAACACTCCATGACATTGGGTCTAAAGGCATCTTCAAGGTGGAAACAACACTCTCAAACAAGTGGAAGCAGAGATAAACAGATGGGACTATATTGACTTTCTTGCTGTATGTGAGAGATCACGTATTTCTTGTGGTGTGGTGCCTCACAAATGGCAATATCATCAAAATAACAGAGCTCATAAGGGAATGTCAGGATGGGGCTCTTAACTACCTGAGTGTCTTCATAGTTCCATTTTCCTGTTTTCTTAATTTGCAAAAACAAACAATTAAGGAAATACTTTAATTGGAGGATATAGTAGGAGTGGTAAAAAAAAAAAGAAAAACTGGACAGTGTATTCAGATTCAACAGTTGCTTCATTGGGATTCCTCGCATATCCACCATTCTCCCATCCACATCAATGTGGGAGATATGGAAAATCTGACATTGCTTCCCATTTACCACAAAACAGAAAAACGTACATGGATTTGTGGGAAATATTTTATCTTGTAGTCTTAGTGCATTATCTTTATAGCGCTAGGTTATCACATTTATTTTTTTATTTTATTTATTTTTTGGGGGGGTCACACCCGGCAGTGCTCAGGGGTTACTCCTGGCTCTCCATGCTCAGAAATTGCTCCTGGCAGGCACGGGGGACCATATGGGGCACCAGGAATCGAACCGATGACCTTTTGCATGAAAGGCAAACACCTTACCTCCATGCTATCTCCCGGGCCCAGGTTATCACATTTAAAGGGGTGAAAGTAAAATTCTTGAATGAACTTATGTTATAGTATTACATTTTCTGAGTATGTTTTCTAATCTAAAGATGTTTTTGAACAATATCTATCTAGAGATTACATATCACTCTCTACTTAGCTATATATGTAATAAAATCCAACATGTTTGTAAATTAATCTTTAAATAACTATTTGAAATTTACTTTACAGAACATTTGTGCCCTACAATTTTAGAGTTTATAGTTATAATGGCACGCAAAGTATGAAACCTCTTGAACAAAAATTTCAGGTACGATTTTCATTATCTCTGTTTCTGTGATCATCTTGGTGTATTTATATTACAGAAAACACCAATTATAACCATACTATTGGATGGTGTGCCTCGAATTATTCCTCTAATATTCAGAACGATTATGATTTTTAACTATTTATTGTACAATTTAGACACTTGTGGCAATAAGGTTTAGATATTGTGAAATAAAGATATTGCAGAGATTCAAAAGGTAATCGGAGATTACTTCGAGAAACTTTATGCCACAAAACATGAGAACCTGGAAGAAAGGATAAATTTTTGAACTCTTATACTCTTCCATGGTTGAACAAGGAGGATGCGGCATATCTAAACACTCCCATCACTATTGAGGAAATTAAAACAGTAATGAAATGTCTCCCCAAAAAGAAAAGCCCAGGACCAGATGGATTCACTAATGCATTCTTTCAAACTTTTCAAGAGGAAGTAATACCAATCCTGGCCAGGCTCTTTCATGAAATTGAAAAAACAAAAACATTTCAAGACAGCTTCTACAAAGCTAATATCACCTTTATATGAAAACCAGACAGAGATACAGCCAAAAAAGAAAATTACAGACCAATATCTCTGATGAATATAGATGCAAAGATCCTGAATAAAATTCTGTCAAATAGAATTCAATGACTTTTCAGAATGATCATTCACTATGATCAATTAGGTTTCATCCCAGAAATGCAAAGATGGTTTAACATTCCTAAATCCATCAACATAATACAAATATAAACAAGAAGAAAAATAAAAATCACACGATCATATCAATAGAGAAGGACTGGAGTGTCCAGCTCCTGACATGAAGTTCACCACAGGAATCGTTTAGTGCAGTCACAGAAATAATTACACTCAGAACTATCATAACAAAATGTGGCTGAATGAGCTTGTAGAAAGCCTATCAAGAGTACAGGCCAGTGTGGGGTGGGGATGAAGGACACTTGGGTTATTGGTCATGGGAATGCTGCACTGGTGAAGGATTTTATATATATATATATATATATATATATATATATATATATACATCTATATATATTAAAAATAAAAAAGAAAAGAAGAAAAGAAAAGATCAAATATCTTCTTTACTCTTGTTTTTTAGAAAATTGAGTTCTTACTTGTCCAGTACAGATAAGTTCCTTGGATTTCTGATTTTTCGTAGGAATTTCTGTGTACTGAAATGAAGCTTTAAATCAGACAATATTTGTAATGTGATCATTATGTGACTATTAGGATAGATATTTCAAATGTTACTATACAATATTAGGAGCAACATAATTAAACATCTAGCCACTAGCAATTGTCTATATATAAGGCAGAAACTTTTTTTGGATGTGAGAATAAGTAGGGTATGTCCCCATAAAGTGAACTATTTCTTCTGGAACTGTAACATTACACTATGAAGAGAGTTATTTGCACTCATAAAATAAATCTTACTTTAATAATGCCATTCCTCATTCATCCGTTCCTCTTCTTTTTATTGTTGATTGATGAAAGCTTTTTAATAATTCAGGGGGTACTGGTTATATAATACTCAAGTAAAAATATCAGCATACAAATGTATCATGTGTAGATAGAAGGATCTGATCTGTGTAATAAAATACATTGAAGAAAGATAGCAAGAAATCAAGTCATAAAGGTAACATTAATGTTTCTCTGAGGTAAGATTATGGACTACTATTAGATTTATTCCTGTATTTCTCTGTACTTCTGAAATTTCTTTTTTATGAGAACAAAGATACAAAGAAAGAGGGTAAGGTAAGGTTACAGTGGAAGGATAGTCACCCATAGGCAGAGGAAAGGCTGAGCGCATGGCTGCTGGTTTTTTTTTTTTTTTTTAAGGTCTCTGGGTGTCTGAGGAGGCTGGTCTCTGGACACGCCTTAGTCTTAACGGCATCTTGGTCTTAGCAGCTTGGTGGAAAAGAGGCGTAAGCTGGTCCCCAGAGACGCCTTGGTCTTAGTGGCTCAGGGGTTCCTCGGTGTAGCAGTTCAGCAGCAAAGAGGGGCCGAGCGCCCGGTTGCTGGTATTTCTAAAGTCCCTGTATGTCCTAACGACCGGTTCGGACAGCCCCACATGGGTCGGGTGCCATCTTCCCCGGGGTTTCTCCGTGTGGCTGCTCGGCGGCAAAGAGCAGAGGAGAGGTCGAGTGCTCGGCTTCTGGCATTTTTAAAGTCCCAGTGTGTCCAATCGCCCGGTTCGGACAGCCCCACGTGGGTCGGGTGCCATCTTCCCCGGGGTTCCTCAGTGTGGCTGCTCGGCGGCGAAGAGCAGAGGAGAGCTGTTCCTCTTTTTTGCATTTTTACAAATCCATACCATTGTTGAAGCTATTCATAGTATTAGTAAAGCAATTTCCCTCAAATCAAAATATCTCATTGATGTTTGCCATGTATGCCTCCCTCAACCTCAACCTAATCTCTGAAAATAAGGTTGGCAGGAGTTTTTATTGTCTTTACTGGTTGCAAATTAAAGAATATATTCCTTAATAACAGCTAACTGAATATAATTAGTAGAACCAGAATTATGATTTCTTTCTCCATTATTTACTATCCATGCTGTATACCTTGAAATTACTTAGTCTTTATATAAGACTATATGCTACCTATTAGATGTTTGTCATTATATGAGTTAACTTGTAAAGATGTGGGTTTGAATTTTATTTAGAAATGAAATTTAAAGGTTAATGCCTTTACTCTTTGTCATAACCCTTTTGCATCTCCTTGAATGAAATATTTTTCCATGATATTACTTTTATTTCTTATTTTTTCCTCTGTGTGACCTTGGAAATCCTTCTACAAGTGTTTCTAGTAATAAATTCTACTTCTGCTTTGGTATCATTAAGAAACCCTTTCCTACTGTGGTACATATACACAATGGAATACCATGCAGCTGTCAGGAGAGATGAAGTTATGAAATTTTCCTATACATGGATGTACATGTAATCTATTATGCTGAGTGAAATAAGTCAGAGAGAGAGAGAAAAACACAGAATGGTATCACTCATCTATGGGTTTTAAGAAAAATGAAAGACATTCTTGCAATAATAATTTTTAGACATAAAAGAGAAAAGAGCTGGAAGTTCCAGCCCACCTCATGAAGCTCACCACAAAGAGTGAAGAGTTCAGTTAGAGAAATAACTACATTTTGAACTGTCCTAATAATGAGAATGTATGAGGGAAATGAAGAGCCTGTCTATAGTACAGGCTGGGGTTGGGTGGGGAGGAGGGAGATTTGGGACAATGGTGATGAGAACGTTGCACTGGTGATGGGTGGTGTTCTTTACATTACTGAAACCCAAATACAATCATGTATGTAATAATCAAGGTGTTTAAATAAAATAAAAAAGAAACCCTTTCTTAAAGCAGTTATTTCCAGAGGATGGAGTGGGGGGGAATAGGTTGAGTGTTTGAAGAGCAACAAAAGATACAGTAACGAGCCCAATCTCGTCTGATCTCAGAAGCTCAGCAGGGTCAGGCCTGGTTAGTACCTGGATGGGAGACTGCCTGGGAATACCAGGTGCTGTAGGCTTAAAAAAAGATATAGTAACAAAAGTAATTGTAAAACTAAAAGATTCTTTGGGAAATAATGTGCACGAGGGTGATAGTGGTTAATAATAATCTAAATATTTGAAATCTTACGAGAGTATCATCCAAAGGTTCTCAAAGAAGGAAATTGTGGAATATCTATTCAATAAAATACTACACAGCTATTAGTAAAATGAAGTCATGAAATTTTCTTATATATTGATTGATATGAAGATTATTGTACTAAGTGAAATGAATTAAGAGTGAGATATGCATGTAATTATCCCACACATTTGTGGGTTATAAGAAAATAACAGTGTGTTAATATCTTAGAGACACTAGATTTAGCATCAGTTTTCTCATGATATTTCTCAATTAATGGTATATTTCCATTGTAGTATATGTCTAATTTTAATATTCTCTAATAATTTTAAATATAAAATATAGGAATATTAATTATTTATCCTCAAAACTTTTAATGTTGTTATTAAAAATCTTATTCTGATTAGAAGCATTTTATAAATTTGACACTCCTGCACTTGGAGATAGCCAAAAATATTTTAATTCCACCTAGTTTAATTTGAATACTTAAGTTTTTCCTCATATGTTCTTGTTTGTTTGTTTGTTTTTTAATATTTTTAATTAAAACACCTTGGTTACAAACATGGTTGTGGTTGGGTTTCAGTCATATAAGAGGGCACCCCCATCACCAGTGCAACATTCCCACCACCAATGTCCCAAATATCCCTCCTCCCCTCCCCCCCACACCTGTAATCTAGACAGGCTTTCTGTTTCCCTCATACATTCGCATTGTTAGGATAGTTCGCAATGCACTTATTTCTCTAACTAAACTCATCACTCTTTGTGGTGAGGTTCATGAAGTGGTCTGTAATGTCTAGCCCTCCTCTCTTTTGTCTTTAAAAGTTGTTGAGAAATGTCTTTCTTTTTTCTTAAAACCCATAGATGAGTGATATCATTCTGCATCTTTCTATCTCTTTCTTATTTCACTAAGCATAATAGATTCCAGGTACATACATGTATGTGAAAATTTTATGACTTCATCTCTCCCTACGACTGCATAATATTTCATTGTGTATATGTACCACAGTTTCTTTAGCCAGTCATCTGTTGAAGGGCATCTTGCTTGTCTCCAGAGTCTTGCTACGGTAAATAGCACTGCAATAAATATAGGTGTAAGGAAGGGTTTTTGTATTGTATTTTTGTCTTCCTAGGGTATATTCCTAGGAGTGGTATAGCTGAATCCTATGGGAGCTCAATCTCCAATTTTTGGAGGAATCTCCATATCACTCTCCTGACAGGTTGAACTAGTCCGCATTCCCTCCAGCAGTGGATAAGAGTTATTTTCTCACTGCATCCCTGCCAAAACTGCTTGTTCTCATTCTTCGTGATGTGTGCCAATCTCTGTGGTGTGAGGTGGTACTTCATAGTTGTTTTGATTTGCATCTCCCTGATGATTAATGATGTGAAGCATTTTTATGTGACTTTTGGCCATTTGTATTTCTTCTTTATCAAAGTGTCTGTCCATTTCTTATCTCCACCCATTTTTTGATGAAATTAGTTGTTTTTTTCTTGTAGAGTTCAGTCAGTGCCCTGTATATTTTGGATATTAACCCCTTATCTGATGGGTATTTGGTGAATACTTTCTCCCAATCAGTGGGTGGCTCTTGTATCATGGGCACTATTTCCTTCAAGATACAGAAGCTTCTCAGCTTAATATATTCTCATCTGTTAATCTCTGGTTTCACTTGCTTGGAGAGTGCTGTTTCCTCCTTAAAGATGCCTTTAGTCTCAATGTCATATAGTGTTTTACCTACATGTTCTATATACCTTATGGTATTAGGTCTGATATCGAGGTCTTTAATCCATTTGTATTTTACCTTCGTACATGATATTAGCTGGGGGTCTAAGTTTACTTTTTTGCAAGTGGCCAGCTAGTTGTGCCAAAACTACCTGTTGAAGAGACTTTCTTTGCTCCATTTAGGACTTCTTGCTCCTTTATCAAAGATTAGGTGATTGTATGTCTGGGGAACATTGTCTGAGTACTCAAGTCCATTCCACTGATCTGAAGGTCTGTCTTTATGACAATATGTGACCCCCTTTTTTGGAGGACCCCTAACGGGGCCCGTTCCTAAACTGACCAGCAGTGAAGGAAACCCAAAGGCAGTCACACAACGTGGTGGGTAGATGACTCTCCTGAGGAAAACCTGTGGAGGCAAAAGGTTAGTAAATGACTCCAGACACTGAGAGTGGTCTAGAGCGTTTATTTTACAGGCTCGAGGGTTTTTAAGCAGTTTGTAACAAAGAACCAGGTT
>PVKC010006683.1:0-30599 GCA_004027635.1 Crocidura indochinensis
AATACGTATAGGGGAAGGAAGGAAATTCCCGTGGCCTAAGAGATTGAGGGTTTCTCCACTCTTGAATCATATTGCCATGGGAACAACCACTGGCTCCATACCTTCTCATTGCCATATCCCAGGGTTTTTTTGTTTTGTTTTGTTTTGTTTTTGTGGTGTCAGGAACCTTTTCTCTCGTTTTTGGATGAGAAAATCAGGCAACTGTAGCAAGCAATCTTGGTATTTGCGCAGGTCCTAGGACAAGGCCTACTATAGAGTCTTTAAGGTTCTAGAGGTTCTGTTCCAACATTGTTGGTGTGTTCAGTTTTCTGTATCATGTGCTCCATGCTTTTGCTCGTTCCCTAAGCAAAAGTCTAGGAAACCATGGTTTCAAAGGTTCTGCTAAGTCTCTGTTTTCAGAATTGGGCCTCTGTACTAAGGAATCTTGATTTTTGTCAAAGACCTGAGCTATAGCCTTGGGTAGGGTTTTCTTTAATGATCCCAGACGTATAACTGAGACAACTCCCTGCAACAACACCAGGAACTAAGCTCTACTGGGAGATATACTTGTGCCAGTATTAATATGACAACAAGAACAGCGAGGAAATGACAGCTTGACCTAAGACCCGGAGGTTCTATCACATCCTCTAACACTAAGTGGAGATTAGAAGATGTATCATCCTTTAAACTATGAAAAGTAAGAGCACTAACTGCGAAAAACTGATGTTGACAGCCGTGACTGGGCAGAACTTACTTTGAGACCATTAAGTAAAAGAATTCTTATTCATACACTTTATTCTCCTTTCAGTTGTTCTACAGTTGAAAGAGTCTCCCTATTAAAAATTCTCCCTATGATTTATTCTGCCAGAGTCTAGTGTGGAACTATGAAAGTCCATTCTATACTTCTCTAAAAAAATTTTTTGTTTGTTATTTTGGCCACGCCAGTAATACTCAGGGGTTACTATGTGCTCAGAAATAGCTCCTGGCTTAGGGGGCATATGGGACGCCGAAAGATCTAACAGTGGTCCTTCCACAGTTCCAGCTCCATGTACTTATCTATTCTGTACTTATATCCACATGGTAAATGTGCTAAATAATCTACAAGTTTTTATTTTGCTAACCAGTATTATATATTTCTGTGATAGCACTTATTTTTCTTTTTTTGTTTTTTGGGACACACCTGGTGAAACTCAGGGTTTACTCCTGGCTAGGCGCTCAGAAATCACTCCTGGCTTGGGGGCCATATGGGACACTGGGGGATTGAACCAAGGTCTGTCCTGGATCAGCCACGTGCAAGGCAAATGCCCTACTGCTGTGCTATTGTTCCTGCCCCCATTTTTTAAAAATTGTTTCAGAATTCTATATTATGTGCTTAATCATTTTTAAGTTCATTTTATTTGATATTCAGTAGTTTAAGTGTGGTAATATACCTTTAATTGTATAAAATGTTAGATTTTTTATATTAATTTTTTTCTTTTTACTTTTTAACTGTGATTAGGATTTACTTCTAGCTTTGAGCTTTAATAATCAAGCACACTTGACTGTGCTTACAAACCAGGATAAATTATTCACATTAATAGCTGTATTATCTCTGCACTTTATAAGAATTTTATATAACATTTAAAATCTAGAATATTTAACAAATATTTGACTTCTTGCTCTATATAATTCTACTTTTTATATTGGACTAACATTGAATTTTAATAGTATTGAGTTTAATAACATATTAGTTCAGAATCTAGTATAAAAAGCTCACTACTAAATATTCCATTCTATCTTACACCATTTGATGACTTAACCTCCTTATTTATCCACCTCCCTTTACTCTCGTTGGTAACTACTAGTCTTATCAACTATATATTTATTATTCTTTTAGTTCATTTATTTGTTTTATATTCCATATGAATTAAATCACATGGTACTTATTTTTCACCATATGATTGTTTACTTAGCACAACACATTTTTGATACACTCTAGGCACATCCATTTTAGATTAGTATCAACTACTTATATTTTTTAAAGCTGACGATTATTTCTTATGTTTATATATGTTTTTATACCAATTTATATTCTCTATTTTTGAGGTCACAACTGGCAATGCTTAAAGTTTATTTCTAGCTCTGCATTCAGGGAAGGATTTAGTACCACATGGAGTCATGGGATTGAACCCAGATCAGCAATGTTCAAGGAAAGCACCCTACTTGCTGTACTACTATTTCTCCTATTCTCCTATCCTAGAACCAATTTTCATTCTCACTGTATAGAAGACTAGAAGAGATTATTTTTCTCCACATGATCTCCATCATCTATGTTATCTTTACACTTGAGTAAGAGGTATTATCAAAAGTGTGATAATATATTGTTGCAAATTAACATGAGTGAGAAATTATGCATGTTTCTTTATCTTTGGAAAAGTATCTATTCTAATATCCCTATATTTTGATAGGTTAATTGTTTTTTTTACTTGTTGCTGACTTTTATGAGTACTTTTGGCATTAGGGAGAAGGACTGATTCCATAGGTAATAGTGCCCAGATACTATTCTATAATACATGTATTTTATCATACTTAATAATTTGGTAATTCCAAAATTTTTTTTGTTTTTATTTTTTTTGGGGGGGTCACACCTGGCAGTGCTCAGGAGTTACTCTTGACTATCTGCTCAGAAATAGCTCCAGGCAGGCATGGGGGACCATATGGGATGCTGGGATTCGAACCAACCACCTTAGGTCCTGGATCGGCTGCTTGCAAGGCAAACACCGCTGTGATATCTCTCCAGGCCCGGTGATTTCAACATTTTAATGTTATATATCATGTATATATTATATATGAATGTAGTGCATTGTTGCATATATGATAAGACATTAAATCAAAAGTTTTTACTTTGGGCTCTGATGGCCTTTAATCTCTTTAATATTTTCCAAAGTTGCAAAATAAAGTTCAGAGGCTTTTATGTAATATCTTGTCAATCTTTAAAATGGGTATACATTCTCATAATTAAAGGTGAGACTTTCATAATTTTTGTTCGACTGTGCATAAACATACGCACATATATATTAAGAAATTATAAAATAATTTATAAAATTGTATGTAATAGTCTATCTTAAACTTCTTGACTCATTCCTTGGCTCTTCAATTGGTCCTTGACCTTGTAGATGACATATATTTATATTCTTTTGCTCTTGTGGGGGGTAGGGGGATGGGTAGGGGGTTGTGAGTGTCCCTGGAGGAATGTCCAAAGCCACATTCTGCAAAGCTGGGGGTTCGAAAGCAGTTCAAATACATGGTTAGGCATGCTTGTAAGTGTTGTATTATTTCCTGTACCCCCTAAATTTATTTATAAAGCAATATGTGATATAATAATCCAAAATAGTCTTCCATTTATCAGAATTTTTCACTAAGACTCTCATGAAATTATTCCTTCTGAAAATTGGAAAGCAGGGGCAGCTATATATGGTAACTTAAAAACTATAAACCTGATTAGTGATCTTTGGGAAGAAGAAATAATTGAGTCCATGGTAATTTGGTATGAACCATATCCTTCACTTGGGTTGTCAGATTTAAAAACTAAAAACAAATAAGGTACAATTGAATATATGTGTCTTACAATATTTAAAAGCAATGGCAATTTTATAATCAAATTATTTTATGAAGTGTATTTTGAATGTATGAAAATACTTCTTGTTTAACTGAAATTCAAATTCGATTGGCCTGATATATTTTGTCTGACAATTCTATTTTTCTCTCATGATAATTTTATCACTATTGCTCATACCTAAGTAATTTGGAAATATAAAGGTATCTATTGTATGAAACATAAGTACATATTTTGTAAATATTATTCATTGACCTAGATGTCCTAAGTCTGGGTGTTTACACCTATTTAATTGAACTTCAAAATGATTGGAAGTTTGAGAGTATATGTGTAATTTAATCATCATGGTTATCAGAATATTAAAGTCACTTTGTTATTTGAGACAAATTCTTAAAATACCCTGTCATGAATATATAGATTTTCTGAGTATTGGTCATTGCCTTTGTTTATCTACTCCAACCCCTGTTCATACTTATATTGCCTAAAATTTATTGTGAAACATGTGAGTATATGTTGAATTTGCACTAACAAAAACTTAAGTAGGTATATAAGGTATATATATATATCTATATATATATATATATCTAGGTATATAGGTATATTATAAATGTAAAAATATAGTGAAAATCAAGTAATTTGTCATACGAAGTAGTTTGTGTACAAGAAATTTAAGATTTTGTCTAAATTTATGATATGTGTTCTATGGAATTTAAGGATATTAAAATTATACTCTATAGGTAATACAATTATTTTTGATATTATTGATGTTCTACATCTTGATTTTATATTTTTAAATTATCCATGAAGGAAAAGTTAAAAATTAAAGGAAACTTAGTGTTTTTAACTTATTTAGTATAGTAATTTATTGGATTTATTTTCTATGCTAATGAATAATGTGAATAATAAAGTAGCTTGAAGTGAACACTAACAATTTCCATTTTCCAAATAAAAGAATAACTTTAAGGTAGATGCTATGTCTGGAAGAAAATTATCTCCCCAAATATGCTCTAGTTCTGATACATGAATTCTATAAATAACTATTTGCTGCTAATCACAAGAAATATTAAAGGTGTTGATGGAATAAAAACTGATTATAAGTTAATCTTAAAGAGATTATCCTATATATTTTAGTGGAACAAGGCAATCACAGCTGTTCCTTAAATTTTAAGAGGGAAGAAAAAGCAGAGCCTGAGTCATAGAGGCTTCAAGATGCTGTGATATTGGTTTTGAAGATGAAGTTAGAGACCATAAATCCAGGAATGTACACAGCCAATAGAAAAAAGAAAAAGAAAGGAAAGAGAATTTCTCCTTGAGCTTTAAATATGAATTGAAATCTTTTAAAAATCTGAGGTTTAGTCTGGTGAGAACTTTTCGAACATCTGATTTGCAGGACTTACCGATAATAGATTTGTATTATTTTAAATCAACTACACATCTGGTAATTTATACAGCAGTAATAGAAACTATATGCAGGCCTATAATTCATATTAAAACATTTTAAAGTTTTTACTTAAAGAATTTGCACTATCCCTTATTGTTTTGGTGGTGTTGGGAGGGTCACACTTATTTTATGGAGTTTGATTATGTAACATGATTATGTTACTCGTAAATTAAACCTGAGGATATGGGGCAGTTTGGGGGACAACACCCTGTGGCGCTCAGGGATTATTCCTGGCTATGCGCTGAGAAATCGCTCCTGGCTTGGGGGATCATGAGGGATGCTAGGGGATCGAACCTTGGTCTCTCCTAGGTCAGTGCATAGAAGGCTAATGCCCTACCTGTTGCACCACTACTCCAGCCCCTTAGTAGATATTTATAAATAAATATTTTACATGTTAGTTCATATACTAGCATTAAAAGGACATATTTTAAAAGGACATTCATTGAATTTGTGACACTTCTTTCTTGTGGTGATGCCATAATTTTATTGTATCTTAAAAAGCAAATTAAGTTAATTTAAGTTGTACTTGCATGTTAACTGTGACTTGGTTTGATAAAAATATAAGTATTTGTGTGAAAAATAAATTCATGGGTAAATTTATTTTTACAGCAGTTGCCTTATTGGTCCAAATGAAACAAACTTGTTTTTAGACTTAACTAAATTATCAGATTTTTCTAAGAAAAAAAAAGACTTCATATTATATGGTACCACTTAGTAATTTCTAATAAAATTACCAAAAATTATATTAATTATATTAAGTCAGAAATCATTTGTCTTTTCTTTTATTGAATATAATTTCCTTGAGTTCTGGAAATATATCTCATTATTTCCAGACAAATAACATAGTGAACCCCACAGAAATATTTTTTCTTTAAAAAAACGAATATTGTGGGAATTAAACAATTGCACTGTGAGTAGAGTATTTGGCTTACAAATGGCTGATCCAGGTTTGATCCCAGCATCCAGAATGGTTCCTCAAGCCTTCCCGTAGTAATCTCTGATCACAGAGCTAGAAGTAATCCCTGAAACTCCTGAGCACTACTCAGTGTGACTCAAAAACAAACAAAACTAAACAAAATGAATATTGTGTAGGGTCTGTAGAATAACAACCAGGTTAGGACATTCACCTTAAAAAGGCTACTCAGATTTGATACCCAACATACTGTAGGATCCCCTGAGCCTACCAAGAGTAATTTCTGAGCACAGAGCAAGGAGTAACTTCGGAAAGCCCCTGAGTTTGGCCCCCCAAATAAACAAACAAAAATATTGTTTTTTTCTTGTATCAAATGTTTTATTTTATTACTTGAAGGATGTTTCTTATCCTTAATAGATAGATTCAGAAAATTTTGCTTTCTATTTAGGAAGTCCAGTGGATTTCTTTTATATCAGTGGCTGAATATAATGTAGCAATCAGGCAAATGGAATCATTGAAAAATCTTGGGTGCAGCTGGATTCATGATCTGTATGGAATATTATCATCAGAAACAAACTTTCATCTTTTAGCTCTGGAGAACCAAATTCATATCAGCACAAAATTAGCTTCCAGGGTGTAAAATCACCCCACATGCCGTATTTCCAACGCCAGGTGAAGTAGTCTAAAGCAGGTTGGAACATGAAATAATCCAAAGTAGGCTGAAGGCAAAACATGTATAGTCTGGTATTCTTCTACCACATATGGAGAGCCAGTTGCCTGCCAGAACAGTCATTTTTATTGTGTACAGAAACCAACCGCCGGTGATAAGGACAGAGTAAGTACAGAAAACTCAGTCTATTTGGAACCAGTGGTTACATGTAAACAGGGTTTACATGTAAGACAATCTCTTTTTGGGTGTATAACCAAGTTGTAAACAAATAAATACAAAAGAACGAGGAATGACCTTTGTTTGGGGTAAAACCAAGTTGTAAATAAACAGATACAAAGAAACCAGGGATGATCGCTGTTTTGGGTAAAATAAGGTATAACTTAACACAAGGAAAGAGAGCTTAGCCTGCTTCTAGGTTTAAAAACTGTTGCCATACCGGACTGATCTGTGTCTTATACATTCCTTGAGCCAATGATCGAGTAGTGATAATTATTAATTGGCTAAGTATAGGATACATATTTCGCTTGTAGTGACAGATTTGGGCTTATAAGTATTTAAATAGAATAAGTAGATAAGAAGAAAGGGATTGGATGTTGATTCTCTAAACCTACATATAATTACCAAGTCTGATCTTTATTGACTGGATTTACCAAAACAAAACAAAATAAACAAAAATGTAAGAATAGTTATTCCTTATTATTTTCACAAATAACTGTCACAGTTGTCTGGCAGGATGACTTGAGTTTAGCGCTTTCTTTGAGATTGTGGAAGAGATGAACTTTTTAAGAATAAAATAACCACAAGAAACGAATCAGCTCAAATGAAACTAGTTCTCCAAAATGAAGAAGTTGCTGAGCAGTAACTATTCTTCAAGCAGTTTACAATGAAAGATAACACACAGAAGAATTTAAGTCACCATTAATTTTAGACACTTGCTAGTTTTAGTTACCAGAAAGAATTTAATTAACTTCAGTTTGGGTAGATAACAGAAAAGAACATCTGTTGTCTCGATCTACAGGGAGTTACAATCAAAGTTTTGAACCATTAAAATAGAAGGATTGGGAGTCCCAATTGAACTTTAGAGCTGATATAGAAGTACAAGGCCATTACTTTTTTTCATGCTATCTAGTTGACTAGTTCAAGTGTTATTGAATCAGTTTAGTCTCTAAGTGGGTTTTTTTAAATGGGGCAAACTGAACATGTTAAGAATTATATGGACTGTGCTAATTAAAATTTTGAATAAACTTTTGAGAGAAAAAAATTTTTGAAAAATCAAATTTAGTAACGTTGGAGACCAACTGTATGTATTTACTAAATGAACTTAAAGCCATTTTATTTAAAAGTACAACATGATTAGGATGTAAGAAAATGGATATTGTTTACCACTCAAATTATTTTAAACAATTAAAATGGGTAAGATTCATGCATGGTGTATATTTCTGCTGTTTGATTCCTAATCCACAAAAAATATTGATTGATATGGCAATACTATCTACTGAGAACTCAGCCGGGCAAAAGAAAAAATGGTACACAATATATAAGATACTCCTCAGAAATCCATTTCAGTGAAAGATAGTGTTTAATGTTTCCTGAATGAATTATAGCCTAGTAAGATACTGCTACAAAAGCAGCAAGACCATTAGCATAGGCAGTAGAGATGGTAGTCTGGGATGCTTTTATACGCCAATTTAATGTTTGTGATTATGCTGCACAGATTCTGTCTTTCACAAACCCATTTCTATAGCAACAGGGAAACGTGAAAGCCCATTGCATATAACTCAGAATTTGAACATTCTGACTAGGCTAAAGAATATGTTATCTTCTTTTAATGCACAAATTTGAGAAATTGAAAATTACTGAATAACACATGAAGCAGAAGATCTGACATCTTATAGTTAATCCAGCTGAAATCATTATTTGATAGCTTACTAGATGCAGCTGGTATATGTAAAAGCAAGAAGAGAGAAGAAAAGAGTTGAGTCTGTAAAATGTTTTAGTCCAAATAAGCCCTCAGCACTCTGGTGACAGGAAATGCAGCCAGTCTTCTTGCTGGAATTTACTTTTAGGATTCCCTTGTAGTTTTTGAATGGGATATTGTGAGATGCAGCACAGAAATTTCAATAATACATAAACAAATGGAAAATAACCCAAGGAAACTTTTAATAATCTAACAGACTTGTAAATGCTTTCTTCTGAAATTAACTTTGGGTTTTTTGGCATGTATTTTCTTATAACAAGGGTGAATCGATTATTGAATGGTTGAAAGCACACAATGCATATCGATTTGTTCACGCGTAGCCACTTTCTCCCAGCAGGCACCCTGCTGCCTGCAACATATTTTTAAATAGGATTACTACTCATTAAATTACAATGACCTGGAGCAATGGTCAAGGAAAGTGAAATTGCCTCAGTTCATCATGGTTTGGAGCATTGCCATGGTCTCCAGGTGGCTTGTTTTCCTTTAGTGGAAGTCAACTGAAGAATATACAAGGATGGATGACTGAAGCAATGTCTAGAATTTTTCCAAGAAAAATTCTAAGTTTTATAGAACTGATTCCACTTTAAACATGGTCAATTTTTTTAAAAAATTATAGCTACTAAAAAGTTTTTAGAAATCTATTAAAATATGAATATTAAATATTATTGCTGCTATGTTATAGATAGAACAATAAATCTCTATGCTTTTGTTTTAAGAAATAGAATTTAATATTAGTCAGTTTATAATATTGCTATCACAAACTATATTTTCATAATAAAAGCAAATAATATAAGACAATCTTTTATAATACTAAATAGCAATATCCTTTGATGATATAAGCTAGTGTGGACTTTTACTTTCATTTTATCACTGCGAAGTTTATATAGACAATAGCCTAAAAATGATCCTAGATTTTAATAGCAAAATCCAGATGAAATGATCATAGAAGGGTTTGAAGAAATATAATGTGCACGTATTGACATTTCCACCAAAGATATGTATTATTTATGCAATTATTCTTGGCAAGCAAAATTGTGAGTTCCTTGTTATTTTTTCTTGTTCTGTCTTTAAATGATTATTTTATGAATAAGCCTCTGTTGACACTTCACAATCATCTTATTTTTACTTTTCTAGTTTTGTGGCTAAAAATGGACATATGGTATAGTTCATGCATCAAATATTTCTTTGAGAAAGTGGTCCATGTCACAAAAGTTTCTGTGCCACAGTAATAGCACCAAAGGTGCTATAGGATTTATTGTGGGCATTATATGATATAAGTACAGTTTACACTTTCAGAACTTTGGGAGTTACATGTCTTCTCTGAAATTTTACTTGCTAAATGTCTTAATCCTGGAGTGTCTAGGACTTTATATAGTATACTTGAACTACTGTAAGTCTTTGGAGACTTAGGGACATACATTGTTCTCTACTTAGTTAAGGTTTCAGGAATCTGAGCTGGAATTACTCCTAGGCTTATTTATGGTTCCAGTATCTGCAGCTTTATTATTTTTTTCACACTAATAATTAGCTTCACTTTATTATTATCTGACTTGGGGTCCTAGTAGGGTGTTTAGTGCCTCACTGGCCATGCTAACTGAGTGGCTTATTTTGTCCCCACTTCCTCCATTTTCCTTGAATGTTACTTCGATTTCCTCTTTAAGACTTACCATCTGACATGCTGTACATTTTTGTTGTTATTTATTTATATTTTTTTTTTTGGTTTTTGGGTCACACCCGGCAGTGCTCAGGGGTTATTCCTGGCTCCATGCTCAGAAATTGCCCCTGGCAGGCACGGGGGACCATATGGGGCACCGGGATTCGAACCGATGACCTTTTGCATGAAAGGCAAACGCCTTACCTCCATGCTATCTCCCGGGCCCCTGTTGTTATTTTTTGGAGACCACATCTGACTGTACCCAGGATTTACTCCTAGCTTTGTACTTTAGGGTCATTTGTGCTGGGGTTTAGGAGGATCATAAAACATGCCAGGAATTAAATATAGGTTGACCATATATCAGACAGGTGTCCTAATAGCTGTACTATCTTTCAGCCCCTGCACTTCTAATTAGATGCTGATTATTAGTGTCATTCCAGTAGAATATGAATCTTTTGGGGAAGAAAATTTGTTCATTGTAGTTTATTCTGTATGTAGAACAATGAACCTAAGTGCAAAGTAAATACTAATTAATAAATTGATTAAATTCATGAAGGACAGTCCTGGAGATTAAGAAACTCATTGTAGTCTTTTTTGTTATTAGGCACATATATTGATTGACAAGGAGATTAACCTCAATTTTGATTAACATGTCTTTAGAAGACAAGAGGCTGGTATATGGAGCATAGGTGTAATGTATATATGACCTTAATTATGTTATATTTCATAGCAGTGCCCTGGAAATGGATGTAATCCAGGTGGACTGAACAATGGCCAGGTACTACATTACTGGCCTCACATTGGAGGAAATATCACTTCCCAGGTTATGCCTCTTTTGTTGTTGTTGCTGCTGCTACTAATTAATATTAAAAATATGAAACCAGGGGCCTGGGAGATAGCATGGAGGTAAGGCATTTGCCTTTCATGCAAAAGGTCATCGGTTCGAATCCAAGTGCCCCATATGGTCCCCCGTGCCTGCTAGGAGCAATTTCTGAGCATGGAGCCAGGAGTAACCCCTGAGCACTGCCGGGTGTGACCAAAAAAAATTGTCTATTCCTTGGATTCATACATATATCAATTTTAGATAAAATAACTCTGTGATTATATTTGTTATCTCTTCTGCTAATTTAGTTTCATAAATCAATATCATGATTCTCTCAATGAAACAAAAAGTAGAAGGTAAAACTGTTATTTCTAAGGAAAAACTTACTTATCCATTGAGAGAATTAATGTTAACTAAATAAGTAAATGAGCTAAATAATAACTTTGCTTTAATTAAATAACTAAATGAATTAAATGAGTAAGAGTCTATGAAATAGCTTTGCTTTATTCTTGGTGCTGAACTAAACTGTTCAATTGTATTGTTAAGCAATGCAACTATTTAGAGGACTCTAAACATTAGCAGTTATTACCTTGGAAAGTAATGTGTGGAAAATTTAACAGTTCATTTCCCATATGTTTTAGTAGTGATGGTGGTAGACCTCTTAAGACTTTCTGTTGAATAAATAATGTAGCACGACCACTTAGGAGAAAGATCATGGTTCAATCAGGGTGATTTTCGAAGGGAGGAAATTAAAGTACAACAAACTCTAGGTCTTTAGGAATATTTGATCGAATAGAACATTTAGTCTCACTTGAACAATTTTACATTGCTATGATTTAGTTGCAGAAGTTAAACACTCTAACATATGAATTTTACAGTCTGACAAATTAAAAAAGTAGGAAACCAAAATATTTGAAATATAAACAGAAGTTAAGTATGGAAGTACATTTGGGGTTGTGAGCAGATGCGACTTTCCAGAAAATATTTTGTATTGATTGGCTCTTTTCTCTCATGTGTTCATTTTTTCTTTCTGGAAATTGTGCTTCTTCCTTTCTGGAAATAAATTTTTCTTGATCGTATTTTCTGTTGGTGGGAAGAGAGTCAGAACCTTCCTGACCAGGTGCTATGTTGCTGGGATCATCAAAGGAACCCTGCATCACTCAGGAGACAATGTGTTACCAGGCATTGAACTCAGATTTTGTACATACATAGTCTAGCCCTCAACATTTCCTGGCATCTTTTTTTTCTTACACATTTTATCCTGCATTTTTCCCTTAATGTTGTTTAATAATGATTTTTATTTTGGATAAAATAACAGATATTCAGAGTAATATTTTAGGTACATATTGACATTGAATTAGGGGATTCCCACCACCAGAGTTGTCCTCCCCACACCTCCATTCCCAACATGGGTCCCCTATTCCCATCCCTTACCCCTCGGGCTGCTAGTATAAGTGGTCTCCTCCATATCTATCTTGTTGTAGATTGGGCATTGATTCTGTCACTGGCTTAGGGTTTGGAGTCTAGGTCCGATAGTTTTTATTACCACTTAGTGATCATACAAATGTTTGGTCTTGTTACTCTCCACTATTTCCCCCTCAATTTGGGAGGTAGAACAGGATGATTCCAGTTATGTGGTTCTGTTTGAAGGAGAGAAAAAAAAGATGAAAAAATAGATAAAATAGATTAAATGAGGTAGAGATCATTCAAGCAAAAAAAAAAAAACTGGGTGGAGTCCTTCTAAAGGCTATAAATATTAATCTGAGAGAATGGGAAAAAGGAGGAGAAACACAACTACAATACAGAATGAAGAAATCAAAATAGAAAAAAATACAAAAAGCACTTCCTTTACTTTTATACACAAATTTAACACTTACCAAGGATTTTATTCCCAGAAAAATTTTCTTTTAAAATCGATATGAGAAATAATTTGTAAAACTAAGAAGCAATACATTTGCATATACATTTAAACTTTAGTTGTCTTCTTTACCGATAGGATTTTAAGTAATCAAAGAGAAAGGATCATATTAGCTTTTCTTTCTTCCTTTTCTTCTCCTCTTCTTCACCTCCATTTCTTTTTCTTTGTTTTATTTATTTATTTGTATTTCAGAGGGGGCTCTGTAATGAGGCTCTCTACTCAGGAATCACTCTTAGTAGGCTCTGGGTACAATCTGGAATGCCAGGGATCAAACCAAGGTTGACTGCATGCATGGTAAGTTACTTACCCTCTGTATTATTGTTCAGAACTTTTTCTTCCTACTTTACTCTTTTTTATTCTTTTAGCCTATGTTTAATTTGATAGTCAAGTTTGTAAATTGCAAATATTTTCTACTTTAATGTGCAAATACAGTTTAGGGGGAATATATATTAAAGATTTTGAGTTAGATAGATTTGACATTTATTTTTTTGCCTCTTTTTATTTACGTGATGTTAACTTGTTGAATAAACATATTTTATATGATATCTTAAAATCACATAATGGTTATCATATTTCTTTATTTTTTCAATTTTGGATTTAGGGGCCATACCCAGTGATACTAGGGCTTACTCCTGGTAGTGCTCATGGGCAATCATACGGTAACAGAGATTGAATCTTCGTTGGCCATGTACAAAGAAAGCATCCACTATACTATCATTCTAACCCATAAAATTATATACTTTTTATATGTTTGTGGTAATTAAACTTGAAAACCTATAAGATCTGTTTATATATATATATACAATATATATTTAGTATTTATTTGTTTTCTTCTTCCTCTTCTTTCTCATCCTCTTCTTTCTTTTCCTCCTCTTTCTCCTCTTCCTCCACCACAAGTTATCTCCGCCACCTTGTTTGTTATAAACTTAACTATATTTTTTTGTTTTCTTTTTGAGCCTCATCCGGTGACACTCAGGGATTATTCTTACTTATGAGCTCAGAAATCACTAGGGAGACCTTATGGAATGCAGGGTGAACGAACACAAGATCCATCCTAGGTCAGCCATGTGCAAGGCAAATGCCCTACCACCATTCCAGCCCCAACCTTAACTATTTTTATCTTAAAAATATCTATGGGGATTCTTAATAAAATCTTTCTGATTGGTATTTGTGGGAAATGGAAGATAAGAATAAACACTTATTCAAGTAACTGGTCATTTATGGATACAGCATTTTTCCAGATTTAGAGTATCTATTTCTTCCTCTTTTCCTTCTTTCCATCCTTCTGTCTTCATTTACTTCCCTTCATTTTGAAGGCATAATACCAGCATCCTTAGACAAAAGGAAATTTAACAAATTGTAATATGGAGCGATGGCGCAGCGGTAGGACATTTTCCATGCACGAGGATGACCTAGGATGGACCATGGTTCGATCCCCTGGCTTCCTATATGGTCCCCAATCCAGGAGCAATTTCTGAGTGCATAACCATGAGTAATACCTGAGCATCACTTGAGTGTGGCTCCCAAAAATCACTATATTAGAATTTTCTTTTTTTTATTTTATAAGATAATATATGTATAAGAATTGAGGGTATGAATCAAGTGCTGGAGAAGATCTTGAATGTGTAAGGACATGAGTCAACATTACAACACCACGTACCCCCTCTGAGTATCAGTGTATTTGGCCTCTTAATGCCCATGCACCAGAGGGCATGCTGAGAGACACACTGCAAGGCCAGAACACCATATTGCCTAATAAGCTTGGAAATAGACCTGCCCCTTTCCCTATCACCACAGGACAAGAATCTTATTACGAAATTAACATCAATATATAAATGTATTCAATTTTTCTTACAGTTAAAAGAAAAAATGTTGTCTGATCACTGCCTTAGTTTTATGGACAATTCAGTTTGCATATAAAACATTATTTTGCATAAATCTATTCTCTAAATACTCAGATCTGTGAATCTGAAACATATTTACCTTGATTTATCACAATTTGTTATCATCTCACATTTTAATTTAATTTACTTTATTTAAAGAGCATGCATCATAGTAATGATAATATATTATAATATATATTATATAGCATATAATCACATAGTGATCATAATATATTTCTTTCCAGGTAGATGGAAGTGAAACTATTAAAGAAAAGAATGAAATAAATAAAGGAATACAAACAGAGTATAGCAACAAGAAAATGTGAAAACTATTGTATATCTAATGAGGTCATTAAGTCATTGTCAGAGGCTTAGTAAGCTCTTGTTGCTAGTTGACTACTCTGTTATTTCATTTGTTTCTGAAAATTAGGTGGCTTTAATTTACAATGACATCTAAATTGTTGTGTTTATATGGGGATGACTATTAAAAAATGGAGTAGTCAGTCTCACAGTCACAAACAAATGTATCTCCTCAGTTCAGAAATTCCAAGCACTATTGCTGATACTGTGGCTTTTGTAGGGTTATGTTTTCAGCTGCCAGGTCTTCAGAAGTATGAAAAGGTGGTAAGACAATACCTTCACACTATCCAAAATATTCCAAAGGATATCAGCACAAATACTAGTATACCTGGAGTTTTGGTCAGATTGGTGTTTCTAGACAGTCACAGAGTAGTGATGAAGAAGTGACATTGTGAAGAAACATTTGTGGATAATGGGTGCAGCAGCCCTGAATTTGTCAGGGCAGGGTTTTGGACTGCCCTTACCTCCCAAGATTGTTAATTTTTAACTGCGTGACTGAAACACATACAACTTTTTACAGATTGATTTACATCTCTTTCGATAACAGAGTGAGTCTATAAAACTGGATAGGTAAACACATGGTGACTACATTTGTGAGCATGATTTTGGGTGTCACATCTTCTGAAAGTACAGGGAGACGGGGGAGAGTACCCACTCTCACCCCAAATAAAATTCTGGTGATATCAGCTCCAATAAAGAAATACATGGAGATTTAGTCAGATTGGTGTCACTGCAGAGAATAGTCAACACAACAGCTCACGTTTTTATGTCAGTCTGCTTTTTTTTTTTTTTTACTTTTTCTATTAACTTTTTCACTTCTGATCATGTACAATATTAACTTCAAATTTCCAAAGAGGTTGTGATTTTATTTAATGCTCACATTTCTTTTCACTCAGGTATATTTTCAAACTTTTCTATACTTATTGAAATTCTCTGTGCTTATTCATTTTAATCATCAACTGAAAATTCCATAATCTCTTTGAAAAAAGCTTCATTGATAGTGTTAAATGTATTCAGTCTTTCAATAATTTGCTAAATAGACTATTTTAATGCTTATTTATAATTTTGCAGTGCTCAAATGGTTTTGATATATCACAATATTTTATAGGGTAAATTTAAGTCAATTTTGAAGTATATTTTGTGACACAAAATGTAATATTACAAAACCAAAGCACATTATTCTGATATGATTTTCTTCCCTATTTTTAACCAAAATTAAAATCTGAAGGAACTGCAATTTTCTCTTTGTCTTTGTGTGTGTGTGTGGGGGGGGGGGGTTTGGGTCACACCCGACAGTGCTCAGGGGTTACTCCTGGCTCCATGTTCAGAAATTGCTCCTGGCAGGCACGGGGGACCATATGGGGCATCAGGATTCGAATCAATGACCTTTTGCATGAAAGGCAAATGCCTTACCTCCATGCTATCTCCCGGGTCCCTCTCTTTGTCTTTTTAATTATTTTTATATAATTTCAAATTTTTTCTTAATTTTCTCTTGATCTTTCCAAAATTAAGTCCTGTGCACTAGAAACTCTGACTCTGATTAGTCTATTGCTTAATATCTATCTTAAAGAATAGGTGCAATACTATCTATCTTAAGAAAAATTACTTAGTTGACCTTTATAATTTCTCTAGCATAATAAACTTCCCTAAGTAAAAATAGATCATTTAAAAATAATGATACTAGGGGCCTGGGAGATAGCATGGAGGTAAGGCATTTGCCTTTCATGCAAAAGGGCATCGGTTCGAATCCCGGTGCCCCATATGGTCCCCCGTACCTGCCAGGAGCAATTTCTGAGCATGGAGACAGGAGTAACCCCTGAGCACTGCCGGGTGTGACCCAAAAACCAAAAAAAAAAATAATAATGATACTGTTGTATAATTTGGGGAGGTGTCTACTATCTATTGACCCTACATGTTTTAGAGGGTTTGGGGACAGTATTTGGGAGATACTGTGGTTCCAGTGATTAAAATCAAACTTTATGCATGCAAAACATAGTATTATTAGAAATAAGTCTTCTGGGATAAGAATTTTTGTTCATTGGATAAGGAGCTTGCTTTGCTTATGGTGTAGAGATGGTCACCTAAAAGCTAAAAGTAGTGATACGTGAATGCAGAGCAAAAGAGTATTCTCAGCACAACTGGAATACCCTTAGCACCCCCAACACCAAAAAATTTTTTTTCTAAATATTGAAAATTTTAGACTCTGAGCATCTCTGGCTGGAACCTCTTTACGTAAAAGAGTACAGATTTTATAAGACTGTAATTTATCTATGATTCTATTTATATTTTTAAAACTGATTATGTTTAATATTAGGCTCATTATTTAATCTTTTTCTTTAGTTACTTTTTCATTGTTTTATGGGGGACCACATACAATGGTGTTTAGTAACTGCTCTTGGTTCTGTGCTCAGAGGTTGATCCTTGAAGTGCCTGGGGTACCCACTTTGTATTGCTGGGAATCAAAGTTGTCCTACTACATTCAAAACATTCATTTATTTTTTTGAGCTAATCTCCATCCCTTAGTTGCTTGTACATTTTTTTTCTGAGAAAGACAATGTTTTACAATCTAAGAGTATATAGACTAGACACATCTAAAATATTTTAATGTTAAACTTCTCGTTGCACTTACAGTCACTTTTTTGTTACTCATTTGAAAAAATTTTATATATGAAAAATCATTTTATTACTATACACAAACATTGAAAACTTGACTTGGTATATTTTTAAAATTTGATATTTACACTTAAGAGAAATATAAAAATGTCAGTCTAAACTACTTTAGTATCTGTTTCCTATACCAACAAAGTTCAATGGAAATGGAAGTATTTAAGAATGGAGAACATTCTTAAAAGATGTTGCAAGTGTAAAATGAAAAAGAGTTTTAAACAATAAAGTAAAAGGAATTAGAGCAATAGTATAGTGGATAGGAAGCTTGTCTTACACATTGACAAACCAAATTCAATACCTAGTGGCTCCTATGGTCTTCTAAGCCCTGCCAGGAATAATCCTTGAGCACATCCAGGTGTGGTACAATATAAATAATAAATAGATAAATAAATAAACTCAAAACGCAAACTCTAACTAGTCTCAGTCACTGACTATTATTTATATCTATGATCAATTTTATTCACTACTGGAACTTGCTTCTATTGATACATTTTTAAAGATTTGGATTATTTTAGTACCTGCTTAAGGAATACTTTTTAAAATGTAAAACTTTGAGGCTATTTTTAAATTTAGTAATGCAGATAATAATTTGACTGAGTCCTATAATGTATTTTACATTTTTATTTTTGCTAAGATATAGTTTATTAAAAATTAAATCAGTCTTCTCTAGATATCTAGCTCAGTCCTTCTGTATATGTAAGAATCTTAGTAACTAAGTGCAGGTAGAATTTATTTTCTTGTATCCATTATACATAGAAATAGATCTGATAGTTCCAATTTTTTTCTTTATTTTAGAAGTTTTTGCTTTGTGATTTCAACTTGTTCCCTGAATATAGTTAGAATTATCTGAACTAATTTATGTTAATGTGTAAACTATCAATATGTTGTAAATTTCTTCCCAACTAGTTCTTTCTCTGTCTTAGTAATAAGGGAATTTCACAAAGCATGGCTTACCAGTAGAAGAGGTCATGTAGGTATATATCATGTAACATATATTCTGTAACATAATTCATCTTTATTTGCCTATTTTTCCCACAAGTAAAATTACTTTGCTGAGTACAGTTTAGTTGCAGGGACTCATCTGGGTTAAAAGAATCTGAAAATGTTTATCTCATGAGATTTTAATTGGTTTGATATAAGTATGATACATTATGCATTTTGCCTGGATTTAGTGATCTCATCTATCTATGAATGCATTGTTTATTGATTTCATTTCTCATAGTTTGACATTGTTGCAATTCAATAACTATCTCTAAAAGTTTATTATTTAATATATATTTGAATTAGTAATCAACTACAAGGCTGAAACAGACAAAACTATAAAATAATATTATTAGAGTCCCTCTTAAGCTGTTATCTCTCAAGTACCTAAATTTTCTTCATACAGATAAAATAAAATGTTCCCTTTAGATGCTTACAGAAATTATCTATGTATGTATTATCATATATATACATTTTCTTATATACTTATTAGTCTTGTTTACTTTTAAAACTTAAAAAATTATTAACTTCTTTATCGTTTGCCTATGATTCAATGTCTATCTTCGCAACAGTTTACACAATTCAACCCCTAATAATGTGTTTTTTAGATTTTTTGTCAAACTTAATATAGTGCATTCTACATGGAAAATCCTGTGTATAAATTATTTGTACTCATCAAATTGAGACCAGTAGTCATTCTATTAATATGATTTGCTTTTATGTAATAATTCAGTGACCTCAATGTTCAATGTTTTCATTGAATTAAGTTTTCAATATTTCCTGTTAAAACAACTTTTTTTCATATTTAAAATTACTTCAAAAACCATGGTTTTCAAGATTGTTTACATTAGTTTCTTTTTAATAGCTAAAAAGCTGTTCATGGTTAACTTTCATAGTATACAACACCCTTCACCGCTGCACATTTCCTGCCACCAATGTCCCTAATTTCCCTCCTACTCTCTCATCATCATCTTCCCTTCTGCCTATGTGGCAGACCCCTCTCTTTCTTCTTTTTCTCTTTTGACACTGGTTTGCAATATTGAAACAACATAAAACTGAAAACAAGTCAAGCTATACACTTTGTGAACTATGTTTTAAATGTTAAATAAATTTTACTTATATATTTAAAGTTAGTTAAAATTTTACTTGAGAGTGGAATCAGAGTGGTGGAGACATGTGGTAAGGCATCTGTCTTGCCATAGTTAGCCTAGATAGACAGAGGTTGGATCCCCCGGGATCCTATATGGTCCCCCAAGCCAGAAGCGATTCTGAACACATAGTCAGGAGTAACCCCTGAGAGTTACCTAGTGTGGCCCAAAACAATAAGAACAACAAAAAATTTAACTTGTGAGACGATTTCACCATGTTCTGTGAACTATGTTTTAAAGAATTAAGTATTAAATTATTTATTTCATTATATATAGGAAAATTTAAAACACAGTTAATGTTGAATTTTAGCAATTCAACTATGGGAGTTACAGGAAACATGCTAACATTAAACCAACGACACAATTAAAGAGAAAAAAAATTTTATATAAGTAGAGCAAAACTACATTTTATAAAATGGAGAAAATATTTGCATACCAAAAATCCAACAAAGAGATAATATCAAAAGTAGGTTTTAAAAATCGACAGAAAAAATTAGAATAACCTATACAAAATAATTGATAAAATACACAGACCAGACACTTTTTTAAAGGATGTGTGTATAAAGATGTCCAAAAAGCAAATTAAAATATTGCTTATTATTATTAGAAAAAATAAAAACAAAATTAAAATGAAGCATTCCTCAGATCAGTGAGAAAGGTCAAGACACAGAGACAAGATACAAGTTTAAAGTTGGTGGTGTGATTGTAGATGGTGTGATTGTTGGAATAAAGAAAATTTTTTTTGCTTTGAGGTAAATTGTTCAGTGTTTTTGAAAGTCACTATGAAGGTTTCTCATGTTTATAAAAATAGACATGATATGACCCCGACATTTAACTCTGAAGATTCTATCTAATGAATATAAACACTAATGGAAAAAGTGATGTGTAGTCCTATGTTCCCTGAAATACTGTTTACTCTAGCCAAGCTATTAAAGCAAATGAAGTGCTCAAAAAAATCAGGCAACGATAAAGATATGGTGTCACCCATCCCCCAAAAGAGTTGCCTCAGGGGTGTAAAGGAGAGAGAGAGAGAGAGAGAGAGAGAGAGAGAGAGAGACAGAGAGACAGAGAGAGACAGAGAGACAGAGAGAGAGACAGAGACAGAGAGACAGAGACAGAGAGACAGAGACAGAGAGACAGAGACAGAGAGAGACAGAGACAGAGAGACAGAGACAGAGACAGAGACAGAGACAGAGAGGAAGAAGTCTGGGCAGGAGGCAAGTATGAGATGCAGGGCTGCTGGAGAGAGACTGCTTAAAAGGTTAGCCTAGGTGGCTAGGGTGTATTAATAATAAAGCTTCATGTCTCCTGAAATCTTACTGCTGTGGTTCATTTTCTCACCTTGATTCTGAAGCCGCAGACCTGCCGACTGGAAGGGATCGCAGTACGTGGCCTGGGCCAGCAGAGAAAAACCTCACCCTCCAACCATCACCATCCACAACCATCCAGGACTCTATAATTAACATGTATTTCCACAATGCGGAATCTACCTGATTGAAAGTAACAGTTATTAGAAAGGATGAAATCTTAAAACTTGCAACAACATGAAGGTTGTTTCAGGATATAATGCTATGGAAATAAGACTAATAGAGAAAATACAAATTCTGGACAATATTACACATACCTGGAACCTACAGAATTTGAAACCAATGATAATAATGAAGAAATATTTATTTTAGCCAAACCTTTATTTCTGAGGGCATAATTGTATTTTGCCAGAGGAGAAGAGCATAGACAGATGATAGAGAGGGATGCCGAGATGTCAGTGTGCTGATGGACACAGTTGTTTATGGCAAGTTACAATTGAGGAGTTATGGAGAAGAAGCACTCCTGAATCTATGCAATGAGACAGATCATTATTATCTCAATAAAACATCAAAGCAAACAGCAATAAAATAAATCCTTTAGTTCTCAATCCTATATTCAAGTGCAATAGATATGAATCTGGATATAGACATGGTTTTGGTTTTCTTGCTTTCCAGACTTGGTGTTTATTATGAGAAGGAAAAGCAGACATTCTTTTGGGTCTGATTACATTATGGATCCAGGGACAAAATCACAACATCTCTCTTCCTATAATCACATTTTCACCTCCTCATGTGGTGTGCACCTGTGCCTGGTTGGCAATTTTACTCAATAGTAGTCACACATCACCTAACTCCAGCAAGGGAGGAAATTAGTTTCTTGTAATATGTGTCCTCTCAGATGGCACTCAGTCTTTCTAACTGAAGACCTGCAAACAAAATAAACAAAAGTCAGATGAGAAACTTTGAACAGAATTTAGGGAAGAGTGTCTGGCATGATGGCCACAGATCTGTATGCCATGTTTGATGGAACCATAATGACTGTAGTAAATACTTGTGTCTTTGTTTATTTAAAATTTAATATCAATTCAAGAGAGAAAAGCTTTTGAATAAAATTATGTATACTAATGCTGAACATTGCTTGAATTTTTAGGCTGGCTCAGCTGAACAATATCATGTTGTAGTGTATTTATCTGCCATATGAGTTCAACATTGTTTTCCTACCCAGCTTCACTAAAAATGTGCTGCAGCTGTGGCGACTTTTCCATTGCAAGTCCGTGTCTGAATTTCTCCCCTAAAATCAATTTTATCTTGAGTTATTAAAACTGTTGTTTACTTCACTGTGCATAATATTTATTTTCAAATATCTTAATATCTGTAAATTATTTTGTTTTAACAGTAATTATTAGCTACCTTCCAGAAATCTTATGCTCCATGTGTTTTACATGGTAAAATATTTGATATATGATTTTCATAATTGTGTTCTGATGCTTCATTCATATCATTAATGTCCATATATATTAGTAGAAATTAATATGTTTTGCATTTAATTTGTTTGTTGAGGACTGAATATGTAACTCAGTGGTAAGGCACAGGTTTTGCATGGTTGAGTCCCTGGGTTCAATCCCTGGCATTGAAGAAAATGTAGTTTGTCAATTTGAATTACTCAATAAGTCTATTAGAGATATTGTTTGAGCACAGACAAGCGAGAAAAAAGTCAGTGATCATTTGAAAGCATGAATACTTTACAAAACGGTATAAAAATTGTCAAAATAGTGTCTAGAGAGATAGCACAGCAGTAGGGCTTTTGTCTTGACCGTAGCCAACCTGGGACAGACATGGGTTCAACCCCCAGCATCTCATATAGTCTTTTGAACCTGCCAGGAGCAATTTTTGAGTGCAGAGAGAGGAGTGACCCCAGAACACCACCAGGTGTAGCCCAAAAGACAAAAAATTGCCAAAATAATTATAATTAGACCAATGATGTAGTATAAAAGCTAAAATCATTAACATGTATGCAGTCAACCCAAGTTCACTTCCCAGCACCAGATATTCTTAAGCACAGAGCTAGAATTAAGCTGTAAGCATCGATTGTCTGTTGTGAATCAATAACCCTCAATAGTTATAATTATTAAAATGAGATTTCTGGTTGGATTTATTATACTATTTTTTTTATTTTGGTTTTTGGGCCACATCTGGTGACACTCAGGGGTTACTCCTGGCTATTCGCTCAGAAGTCGCTCCTGGCAGGCACTGGGGACCATATGGGAAACCGGGGGATCGAACCGCGGTCCATTCTAGGTTAGCGCAGGCAAGGCAGGCACCTTACCTCCAGCACCACCGCCCGGCCCCCTGTACTATTTTTATAATTCAACATAATTTTTATTTGCAGTTACACCTAAGGTCCCCATAGAGTCTCTTGTGATGCTTAGTAGTATCTAACATTACTAACTAATTTTAATTTTGGACCTGAGTAGAAGTGTAGAAAGAGAGCTTCATTCAGTCTGTGGTACCACATTGTACCCCTAATACTCCAGGAGCAAATTTCCAAGTGACAAATAAGGAGTGCAGTCAGAAGTGGCCCAAACAAAATTAATAGATAAATAAAAATTAAAAATTAATTTCAGTTTTATCCTACTCACATTTTCCCATCCAAAACTTTTCTCCAAAGTTCTTAGATATTAAAAACTATTTTTTCCACAACTTTCTGATTTTTTTTCACTATTTGCCATTATTTTGACTGCCAGGGCGGTGTGTTTGGATAATAAAATGAGTCATAGTTACAAAATCAATCTCATGAGGTGCCAAATTATGATCACTAAACCAAATCCAAATTTTCATTATTTCTGTTTAACTAGTTTATATGTTTTAATGGATCATAGATTGAATAATATTATCTTGTGACAAAAATTACATGAAACTGGTAGACTTCTACATGTAGGTTGATATTGAATGGACTTAAAAAAATTTTTTTGCTAACTATAACTAAAAGTAGTATAAATTGAACAACAAGCTTGAGTGAAGAAGGCAATGAACTGGGGGGGGGGTGGAAGCTAAGATATAATAGTGATGAATTTCTCACTCTTCTGACTTTCTTTTCTGCTGACATAAATGTTATGCATGAGATACAATCCTGACTGGTAGGTTACTGCTGGGAAGCATGTAGGAGATCTTCCCTTTTTTATCAGAAAGAATGAGAGGGGTTTCAGAGAAAATAAGAGAGAAACTAAATATTCTCAAATATTACATATATAATATTATGGGTCAGGTACTATTTTATGATTTCTATAGTTTCTAATATTATAATGTTAAATCTTAGCTCAGAGAGATAGTAAACGTGGTACAGCACATGCCTTGCACTCAGTTGTTCTGTATTTAATCCCTGGAAGCACATGTTTCCCTCCCTGAGTACAGAGCCAGGAATAAGAACTGAGCACCACCACCATAATAATAATAATAATAATAATAATAATAATAATAGTATTACTAATAACAATGAAGTATAGTACATCCCCACATTTCTATGCTTTTGGTATTAAATCCTAAATTTATTTTTAGCTTAGATACTGTTTTGTACTATAAAGAAAAATTAAACTGAAACTTTGTATGTTTAGGTGTATTATGCAGGTCACAAAGTACAGTGAAGTTTTTAATTCACATTGCTTAATCTCAATTAGGTGTGGTCCTGATTTATATTACATAATTTATTCTGTAGTTTGGTGATACTACAGCAGAAAGATGGAAAACACTGGCTTCATAAATAATGTGACTGCTGGACAGATAGATTAGTTGTACAATACTAGCCTTATATAAAGGTGATTGAATTTGATCCAAGTAACTTCAAAAAATAATGTGACATAAACTTAATTACAATATGTAATATATTCTTTGCATTTATGAAATTCTGAAATATTAAGGTCTTTTAGTTTAAATCACAATTTCTATTTGTAAATAATAGGCAGTAATCTAGGAATTCTTAGGTAGAAATGATATGAGGGTGAAAAATTAATATTTCAGGAGAAAAAAAACAATGTAATTAATCCCATTTGGATTTAGAAAATTTCCATTAATCTCTATTTGCTAGACTAGCAGCCACATGACATGGTGTAGGCAGATGTCTAGAAATACAAAATTAGTCATATAATAATAAAATTTCAAATTTTCATAAAATTTGAGAAATATTGGGAGTTATTTTACTTTGGGGCCCCTCCTTTCACTGCTCAGAGTTTACTTCTGGTTTGGCACTCAGTAGTCACTTGGGAGGATGGGGGTGCAAGGTGGAACACCTCGGTTAGTTGCCAACAAGGCAAACACTGAATCCTCTGCACTATATCTCTAGTTCTGGGAGTTATATATATATATATATATATGTTTATATATAAACATATATATATATAAACATACATACTTATTAATATATATAAAGTAATAAACATATATAAAGTTATTGAATATGAAAGAGGGAGAGAAATACACTGATTCAATAATAGCAAATTATTGGTATCTTGCTTTGGTCTATTCTAAATATATTCTAAGGAAAACAGCCAGATAATATAGAGGTTTTTTTCAGGATATGGGCAAAGAGGCAATTTAAGTTGTATCTGTCATCAGTAATGAAATAGTTATCTCTGGCCTTAATTATGTCTTTGTCTAAAGACTTTAAATATCTGCTTCAGGAATCTGTGCTGCCAATCATATTTACATAAAGCTAGTTGTTTTCTTTTGTCTCTAAGTGATAACAAAATTTTTGTCAACAAAATACTTCTAGGTTCAAGTTCTAAAATTATTTTCCTAAGAAACCATGTAACCTACTGTTTCCTAGGTCCCCTGTCCATGAAAAATTACAGCAAAAACTCTAAATCAAATCTGTGCTTCACTCAGACCCCCTGATGGTTGGAACTGAAGAACTGCAAACATGGATCATCCAGATTGGCTCTTTTCTTTATAGTATTTCTCTTACTCTCTTGATATTAGAACATTCTTCCAGTGCCAGAGGCATTGCAATATAAGAAAAAGATATGGAGCTTGGTTTAAACAGAGCTAATTTAAGCATGCCTTTAATATTTCGAATGCATGTCCTTGGTTAAACACTACTTACTCACTTCTAATCTCAGTTTTTTTGTTTACAAAAAGAAAATAACAATTCTTTCCTGTTAGCGCTCTTATGAGAAATAAATGAGGACATATATGTTCAATAAGCTATACACTTTTCTTTTCCCTTTTTTATTACATATGGTTATTAAGTATGAATAATTATAATACTTCAAAAATATTCTGTTCATCAAAAATTTATGTGGAATTCTTTTTTGTTGTTGTTGTTTTTTATTGGAGGGTGGGGGGGTCACACCCGGCAACGCTCAGGGGTTACTCCTGGCTCTACTTTCAGGAATTACTCCCGGCAGGTTCGGGGGACAATATGAAATGCCATGAAATGCCAGGATTCAAACCACCATCTTTCTGCACGCAAGACAAATGCCTTACCTCCGTGCTATTTCTCCCACCCTATGTGGAATTTTTAAGATAAAAATATTAGAAATCAGTTGCGAGAGACTGTACATGTCTCCTATGCATGTTTCTCTGCTGTCCTGTGTCCTGAACCTCTCCTGATTGGGCCAAGAAGAGTCCAGCAAAATTGCTCTCTTAGAGTTGCTCGGGTGAAAAGCCAAGGAACACTGAGTTGGAGAGTGAAAACTGGCTATCGGCAGTAACTTGCAGAAAAGTAGGTCCTCTGCTTGTGAAGTCAGGCTAGAGGAATCTGCCCCTGCTGTGTGATTACCAATTGGGAGAGACTGTGCGTGTTGCTTGTGCATGTTTCTCTACTATCCTGTGTCCTGAACCTCTACTGAGTGGGCTGAGAAGGGCCCAGGAAAATCACTCTCCTAGAGGTTCCAGAAGATCGACTCCACTCAGCTTCGTTTTGTGGCTGTGCACTCTTTCTAACCAATGAACCACACCATAACATGCAGGAAAAACACACTACAAGTGTGACAATGGGGAAACTTCACAGGCAAACACCATGGACAGATAATGATGATGATAGCGCTGATGACACAAAAAATTACAACTATCTGAATAACCTCTCAGATAAGGAGTTTAGAATAGAAATATGGAGGATCCTCATGGAAATCAAAGAAAATATAGCTCTAGCTGAACAGAACACAAAGACAGAAAACAGAAAGCTCCAAACTGAAATAACAGATCTGAAAAACATGGTAGCTCAACTGAAAACCTCAATGAAAGGCCTCTCAAACAGGGTACAGTAGCCGAGGACAAAATCAGTAAACTGGAGATGAACAACTCTATTCAGCAAAAGAGATTTACCTTAAGGCAAATGATTGGACAATAGAAAAAATACTCAAATAATTGTGAACAGATTAAAATAGAAGTCTTTGATAAACTCAACAGAAATAACATAAGAATCATTGGAGTCCCAGAGGCCCAAGAGGGGGATACCCAGAAAGAATCAACAGTCAAAGATATCTTCACAGAGAAACTCCAAGAGCTAAAGACTGTATGCAATCAAATCCTGCATGCCTGAAGAGTCCCAGCTAAAAGAGACCTGAAGAATAACACTAGTAGACACATCCTAGTCACAATGACAAACCCCACAGATAGGGATAGAATACTGAAAGCAGCAAGATACAAAAGGGAAATTACATTCAAAGGAGCATCCTTAAGACTTACAGCAGACATGTCACAAGAAACTCTTAAGGCCAGAAGACAGTGGTGGGAGATTGTGACAAGACTGAATGAAATGAAGGCTTCACCTAGAATATTGCACCCTGAACGACTCACATTCAAATTTGAAGGAAGGATACATAACTTCATGGATAAGCAACAGCTCAGAAACTTTACAGATGTGAAACAAGCCTTAAAGGAAACACTGAAAGGTCTACTTTAAGACAAGAGAAACCAATAGACATGCCAAACGTATACACAAAGATGACATTAAATCCCATGACAATCATCTCCCTCAATGTCAATGGACTAAATGCACGCTAAGAGACACATACTGGGTAAATAGATCAAAAAGATGAATTGAGAAAAAAAAGATGAATTCGACTTTCTGCTACCTAAAAGAAACAAACCTGAATAGTCAGAACAAACATAGACTCAAAATCAAAGGTTCGAGGAAAATCATCCAAGCAAACAATACCCTTAAAAAAGCTGGGGTGGCACAATATTAATATCAGACAACACAAACTTTAGACTCAGAAAAGTTGTAAGGGAAAAAGATGGACACTTTGTACTAATCAAGGGAGATGTGCAACAGGAAGTAATCAGCCCACTAAACATATATGCACCCAATGAGAGACCAGCAAATTATCTAATACAATTATTGACAAATTTGAAAGAAGACATCAATAATAACACAATAATTGTGGGAGACCTCAACACAGCCCATCAACACTTGATAAGTCAACCAGACTGAAACCCAACAAAAATATACTAACCCTGAAAAGAGAAATGGAAGAAAGAGGACTAGTAGATATATATAGAACACTCTACCTCCAGAAACTGGATACACATTCTTCTCCAATGTACATGGGTTATTCTCCAGGATAGACCTCATGCCGACACATAAAACATACCTCCACAAAATTGAGAGAATAGAAATTTTGCAGGCTACCTTCGCTGACCACAAGGCTCTGAAGTTAGATGTGAACTACAAAGAAGAACATTAAGAACTGGAAATTAAACAGCCTGCTACCGAAGAACCAGTGGGTCCGACCTTTATGAAAAGTGATATGGAAATTCCTCCAAAAACTGAAAATTGAGCTCCCATAGATCCAGCTATACCACTCCTAGGGCTGTACCCTAGGAACACAAAAATTCAATACAAAAATATCTTCTTCATACCTATATTCATTGCAGCGCTATTTACAATAGCCAGACTCTGGAAACAACCAAGATATCCTTTAACAGATGAAGAGTTAAAGAAACTGTGGTACATATACACAATGGAATATTATGCAGTCATCAGGCGAGATGAAGCCATGACATTTTCCTATACATGTATGTACATGGAATCTACTATGCTGAGTGAAATAAGCCAGAGGGACAGGGATAGATGCAGAATAGTCTCCCTCATCTATGGATCTTAAGAAAAATAAAAGACATTTTTGCAAATATCTCAGAGAGAAAAGAGAGGAGGGCTGGAAGGTTCAGCTCAGAACATGAAACTCACCAAAAAGAGTGATGTGGGAAGTTATCATAACTATCAGACTATCATAACTACCGTAGCTATCAGAACTATCAGAACTATCATATAAATGTGAATGAATGAGGGAAGTAGAAAGCCTGTCTAGAGTACAGGCTGAGGTGTGGTGGGGAGGAGGGAGATTTGGGACAGTGGTGATGTGAATGTTGCATTGGTGAAGAGGGTATTCTTTACATAACCAAACCCAACTACAATTATATTTGTAATCAAGGTGTTTAAATATAGATATTAATGATAATTAAAAAAGAATTACTACAAGCTGGTTCAGAGAACCATATGTGGTCCTAGAATTGAACTCAGGTTGGACATGTGCAGGGTAAAAAAATTTGTATGGAGTAGACATCCACTCATTGTCAAATTATTTATTTATAAGCATCAATCATAGAGAGCAAATTGAAGGTATATTATTTTGATGTGCTTGAAAGAAAATACAATATCATGATAATATATAAGGGGAGAGATAACAAGTGTATGAAAAGATGTTTGTATTGTGAGTTATAAAAATGTGGAAAAAAACCCTATAAATTGTCATTAAAAATCAATTAAAATGCTCCAAATTCAGAGCAACAAATTTGATAGCAATGAGTGCCAATGAGAAAAGAAAGCAATATGATCTCTCATTGCTGGTGGTTATGCAAACTGTTAATTACATTTTGAAGACAGTTTGCTGTTTTCGTACTATATAATCCAGGAGTTAAACACTTGTATTTCCCCAAAGGAGATAACAAGATTTTTCCAAACAAAAATGGTACATAGATTTTTTCCCAGCAGCTCTATATAATTGCCAGAAATTGAAGGCAAGACCAAATGTCCTTCAGTTGGGTAAAAAAATATTAATTTTGTTATATCAGCTAATGAATGAATATTTATCTCTTAAATAAAATAAAGTAAATCTAGCAACCCATGCAAAGAGATGCATAAATCTTAATGAATATTTTTTAGTGAAAGGACTACTACTATGTGATTCCAATTTTTGGAATTTTTTTTTTTGGTCACACCCGGCAGTACTCAGGGGTTACTCCTGCTCCATGCTCAGAAATTGCTCCTGGCAGGCACGGGGGACC